>JAKGRZ010000074.1:104286-121301 GCA_022537955.1 Schmidtea mediterranea | reverse complement strand
TCCTTTCGTTTTCTTTCATTTCCTTTCAATCTTATTCATTTCCTTTATTTTCTTTTCCATTCTAATCCGTTCTATTCCTTTTCATTTCATTTATATTCCTTTACTTTCCTTTGATTTCCATTCATTTCATTTCCTTTCCTTTCCTTTCCTTTAATTTATTCCATTTCTATACATTTCATTTCCTTTCCTTCTTTTTCTTTTCCATGCCATTTCGTTTCATTACATCCCTCCCTTTTCATTTCATTCATTCCATTCCATTCCATTTATTTCCATCCATTCCATTCCAATTCCATTCTATTCCATTTCCATTCCATTCCATTCCATCCATTCCATTCCTTTCCAATTCCTTACTTTTCTTCCTTTCTTTTTTCTTTTCTTTCTCTCCTTCCACCACCCAAATCCCATCCATTTTAAATTATCTTTTTTTTTCCTTTCTTTAAATTCATTCATTTTCCGTTTCATTTCATTTTTTCCGATCCCTTCTATTCCATTCATTTCCTTTCATTCATTCCTTTCACATTCATTCCATTCCATTCCATCCATTCCATTCCATTCCTTTCCACTACATTCTCCCATCACTTTAAATTTCATTTCCTTTCTTTTATTCCCTTTCTTTTCAATTATATTTCGTTTCCTTTCTTTTCCTTTCGTTTCCTTTCCATTTCATACAATCCTATCACTTTTCTTTCATTTCCTTTCTTTTTATTCCCTTTCCTTTCAATTCTATTTCATTTCCTTTCTTTTCCTTTCGTTTCCTTTCCATTTCATTTCATCCCATCTCTTTTCATTTCATTTCTTTTCTTTCCTTATCCTTTTTCATTTCTTTTCTTTCTTTCCTTTCCTTCCTTCCTTTTTTCCTTTCCTTTCCTTTCCTTTCCTAATTCTTTCTTCGTTTCTTTCCTTCCATTCTTTCATACCGTCTCTTTTCATTTCATATCTTTTCTTTTGCTTTGCTTTGCTTTCCCTTCCATTTCATTTCTTTTTTTCTATTTCCATTCCATTAAATTCCATTTTCATTCCATTCCATTCCATTCCATTCCATTTATTTCCATCCATTCCATTCCAATTCCATTCTATTCCATTTCCATTTCTTTCATTCCAATCCATTTCCTTTCTCTTACATTCTAATTCATTTCTTTTCAGTTCGTTTCCTGTCTTTTCTATCCATATTATCATCCATCTCATCTATTTTCATTTCTTTTCTTTTCTTTTTCTTTCCTTTCCTTTCAACCTTTTCATTTCCTTTATTTTCCTTTCCATTCTATTATATTCTATTATATTCCTTTTCATTTCATTTCATTTCCCTTGCTTTACTTTCCTTTCACTTCTATTTCAGTTCTTTTTTTTTCCTTTCTTATCCATTTTCATTCCATTTCTTACCATTCTTTCAATTTAAATTCTTTCATCACTTTATTTTATTTCTTTTCATTTTCTTTCCTTTTCATTCTATTCCATTCCATATCTTTTCATTTCCTCTCCTTTCATTCCATTTCATTTCCATTGCTTTGCTTTGCTTTCCTTTTCTTTCTTATCCTTTCCTTTCCTTTCCTTTCCTTTCCTTTCCATTCTCCCTTTTCCTTTCTTCCTTTCACTTTTTTCCATTTCTTCTTATACCATTCCATTATCCTTCGTTTCATTTCCTTTCGCTTACTATTCCATTCCATTTAAGTTTCTTTTGTTTCCTTTTCATCGCCTGCGTTTTCTTTTTCTTTTTCATTCCATTCCACACCTTTTCTTATCTTCTTTCCTTTCAATTCCAATCCAAATTCAATCTTTTCAATTTATTTCCTTTATTTGTTTCGGTTTTTTCCATTCCTTTCCATTCCTATCCCATCATTTTGTTTCCTTCTTTTCCCTACATTCCAATATTCATTTCAACTTTATTTCCTTTCAATTCCGTCCTTTTCATTTCGTTCGTTTCGTTTCGTTTCCATTCCATATTATACATTTCCTTTCATTTAATTTTATTTAATTTCCAATCAATTACATTTCATTTTTCCTTACATTCCATCCCTTTTCATTTCTTTTCCTTTCCATTCCATTCCATTTCATTCCACTCCATTCCATTCCATTTCCTTTCCATTTCTTTCCATCACATTCCATTCCATTCCATTTCATTCCATTCCATTCCATTCCATTCCATTCCATTCCATTCCATTCCATTCCATTCCATTCCATTCCATTCCATTCCATTCCATTCATTCCTTCTTCTATCACCATTTCCTTTCATCCCAACCTCCAACCCCCATCCATCACAATCTCAGTTCCTTCTCCTTCCATCCACCCATTCCCTTTCCCTCATTCCATTTCCATTCCATTCCTTATTCCATTTCCTTTCCATTCCATCATTCCATTCCCATTCCATTCCGATTTCCATTCCATTCCATTCCATCCATTCATTCCATTTCCTTTTTCTATTCATTCCTTTCCTTTCAATTCCTTTCCATTACGTTCATTCCCTTTCCCTTCATTTCATTTCCTGTCCTTTCCATTCCATTTGTTTTCATTTCATTTCATTTTATTCATTCTTCCATTCCATTTCCATTCCATTCCATTCCTTCCATTTCCAATTCCATTCCATTCCCATTGCCATTCCATTCCATTCCATTCTTTGCCATACCATTCCATTTCATTTCATTTCATTTATAGTAAATTCCATTCCGTTTCCTTTTACTTCATTTCTTTTCCATTCAACTCCATTCCGTTTCCTTTCATTTCTTTTTCCTTTCTATTCCATATCCCATTTCTTTTCTTTTCCATTTATCACCTACCGTTTCATTTCATTTTATTCCATTCGAATTTTTTGCTTTCTTTCCTTTCCCTTCCATTTCATTCCACTCCATTCCATATCATTTCATTTCCTTTACTTTCCATTCCATTCCATTCCATTTCTTTTCTTTTCCTTATCATTAGAATCTATTCCGTTCCATTCCATTCCATTACCATTCGCATTTCATGCCTTCCATTCCATTCCAATTCCATTCCATTCCATTCTTCCAATTCCTTTCCATTCCATATCATTCAACTTCATTTCCTTTCAATTCCGTTCCATTCCATCGCTTTAAATTTCATATCTTTTGCTTTCCATTCCATCCCATCCGTTTTCATTTCATTTCATTTCCTTTGCTTTCTTTCATTTCGTTTCAATATCATTTCTTTATTTTTTCCTTACTATTCCATCCCTTTTCATTTCTTTTCCTTTCCATTCCATTCCATTTCATTCCACTCCATTCCATTCGCAGTCCGAGTGTGCGCATTGCCGATTCCCGAGTGTCCATTCCGTTTCATTCCATTCCATTCCTTCCATTCCATTCCATTCCATTCCATTCCATTCCATTCCATCCTTTTCCTTATCATTAGATTCCATTCCGTTATATTTTATTTCATTTCCTTTCCTTTCTATTCCATTCCATTTCCTTTCAATTACTTTCCATTACGTTCCATTCTGTTTCATTTCATTTCATTTCCTTTCCTTTCCATTCCACTCCATTCATTCCCATTCATCCATTCCATTCCATCATTCCATTCCATACCATCCATTTTCGATTCCATTCCATCCAGTATTCCGTTCCTTTCCATTCCATTTGTTTTCATTTCATTTCATTTTATTTCATTTCTTTATTTCTTTCCTTTTCTTTCTATTCCATTCCATATCTTTTCATTTCATTCCATTCCATTCCATTCCATTTCCATTCCATTCCATTCCATTCATTCCATTCCATCCATTCCATTTCCTTCCTTTCCATTCCATTTGTTTTCATTTCATTTCATTTTATTTCATTTCTTTTCATTTTCTTTCCTTTTCATTCTATTCCATTCCATATCTTTTCATTTCCTCTCCTTTTCATTCCATTTCATTCCATTCTTTGCCATACCATCTTATTCCAATTCCTTCCTTCTGATTCCTTCCATTCCATTCCATTTCCATCCATTCCATTCCATTCATTCCATTTCCATTCCATTCCATTCCATTCCATGTCCTTTCCATTCCACTCCATTCCATTTCCTTTCATTTCATTTCCTGTCCTTTCTATTCCATTCCATTCCATTTATTTTCTTTTCTTTCTTTCCGTTCCATTCCATTCCATTCCATTCCATTCCATTCCATTCCATTCCATTCCATTCCATTCCATTCCATTCCATTCCATTCCATTCCATTCCATTCCATTCCATTCCATTCGTTTATTTTATTTCATTTCCTTTCTTTCTTTCAATTCCATTCCTTTCAATTCCTTTCCATTACGTTCCATTCTGTTTCATTTCATTTCATTTCCTTTCCTTTCATTTCATTCATTCTCATTTCATTCATTTCCAATTCATTCATTTCATTTCATTTAAATGCATTTCATTTCACTTTATTTCATTTCTTTCCATTCCATTACTCCATTTCATATAATTTCTTCCATTTCCTTTCAATTCCTTTCCATTACGTTCCATTCTGTTTCATTTCATTTCATTTCCTTTCCTTTCAATTCCATTTCATTTCATTCCATTCTATTCTTTCCATTCCATTTCCCATTTCCTTTCCATTCCATTCCATTCCATTTCACTCCATTCCATTTCCTTTCATTTACTTTCCTTTCCTTTCATTTTTCTTTCTTTCCTTTCCATACCATTTTATTTCCTTTCAATTCCTTCCATTGCATTCCATTCCGTTTCATATCATCATTTCATTTCCTTTCCTTTCCATTCCATTCATCCATTTCCTATTCCATTCCATTCCATTCCATTCCATTCCATTCCATTCCATTCCATTCCATTCCATTCCATTCATCCATTCCATTCCATTCCATTCCTTTCCAATGCATTCCATTCCGTTTCATTTCATTTCAATTTCCTTTCCTTTCAATTGCATTTTGTTTTATTTCCTTTCCTTTCCTTTCCATTCGATTCCATTCCTTTCACATCATTTCCTTTATATTCTATTCCATTCCATTCCATTCTATTCCATTCCATTCCATTCCATTCCATTCCATTCCATTCCATTCCATTCCATTCCATTCCATTCCATCCATTCTTTCAATTTCCTTTCCTTTCAATTCCATTTTGTTTTATTTCCTTTCGTTTCCTTTCCATTCGATTACATTCCATTTCACTCCATTCCATTTCCTTTCATTTATTTTCCTTTCATTTCTTTCCTTTCCATTCCATTCCATTCCATTCCATTCCATTCCATTCCATTCCATTCCATTCCATTCCATTCCATTCCATTCCATTTCATTCCACTCCATTCCATTTTCATTTCATTTCCTGTCGTTTCCTTTCGTTTCATTTTTCTTTGCTTTCTTTTCTATTTCTATATCTTTTCCATTTTTTCCTTTCTTTTTCTTTCAATTCCATCCATATCCTTTCTTTTCGATTTCATCACCTCCGTTTTCATTTCATTTTATTCCATTCAAATTCTTTTGCTTTCTTTTCCTTTCCCTTATATTTCCATTCCACTCCATTCCCTTTCCTTTCATTTCATTTCCTGTCCTTTCCATTCCATTTGTTTTCATTTCATTTCATTTTATTTCATTTCTTTTCATTTTCTTTCCTTTTCCTATTCCATTCCATTCCATTTTCATTTCCTCTCCTTTTCATTCCATTCCATTCCATTCCATCCAATTCCATTCCATTCCATTTCATTCCATTCCATTCCATTCAGAAATCCATTCCGTTTCCTTTTATTTCATTTCTTTTCATTCCACTCCATTCCGTTCCTTCATTTATTTCCTGTCCTTTCATTCCATTCCATTCCATTCCATTCCATTCCATTCCATTCCATTCCATTCCATTCCATTCCATTCCATTCCATTCCATTCCATTCCATTCCATTCCATTCCATTCCATTCCATTTCATTTCCATCATTTCCATTTTTTTCATTTTTTTTCTTTCCATTCCATTCCATTTCATTCCACTCTTCAATCATTCCATTCCATTCCATTCCATTCCATTCCATTCCATTCCATTCCATTCCATTCCATTCCATTCCATTCCATTCCATTCCATTCCATTCCATTCCATTCCATTCCATTCCATTCCATTCCATTCCATTTCCATTCCTTTCCTTATCATTAGATTCCATTTCGTTATATTTTATTTCATTTCCTTTCCCTTCTATTCCATTCCAATTCCTTTCAATTCTTTCCATTACGTTCCATTCTGTCTTTCATTCCATTCCATTCCATTCCATTCCATTCCATTCCATTCCATTCCATTCCATTCCATTCCATTCCATTCCATTCCATTCCATTCCATTCCATTCCATTCCATTCCATTCCATTTCCTTTCCATTTCATTTCATTATTTTATTTCATTTCCTTTCCATTCTATTCCATTCCATTTCCTTTCAATTCCTTTCCATTACGTTCCATTCTGTTTCATTCCATTCCATTCTTTCCATTCCATTCCATTCCATTCCATTCCATTCTATTCCATTCCATTCCATTCCATTCCATTCCATTCCATTCCATTCCATTCCATTTTCATTTCATTTCGTTCTTTTCATTTTGTTTCCTTTCCATTCACTTATATAATATTTCCTTTCATTTCCTTTCCTTTTAATTCAATTCCATTCCATTTCATTTCATTTCATTTCTTTTTCTTTTCATGTTCGTTTCGTTTCCATTCCATACCATTACATTTCCTTTCATTTAATTTTATATAATTTCCAATCAATTCCATTTCATTCCATTCCATTCCATTCATTTTCCTTCCTTTCCTTCCATTCCATTCCATTTATTCATTTTATTATGTTTCTTTTCATTTCCTTTCCTTTCTATTCCATTCAATTCCATTCCTCCCTCCGTTTTCATTTCATTTTATTCCATTCAAATTCTTTTGCTTTCTTTTCCTTTCCCTTATATTTAATTCTTTTGCATTTCATTTCGTTTCTTTTCCATTCCATTCCATTTTCATTTTTCTTTATTTTTCATCGTTCTTTCAATTCCTTTCCTTTCATTCCGTTCCATTTCTTCTAAATAATTTAATTTCATTTCTTTTCATTCCTTTCCTTTCCATTCCATTCCATTCCATTCCATTCCATTCCATTCCATTCCATTCATTCCCATTCATTCCATCTCCATCCATTCCATTCCATTCCATTCCAGTCCATTTCCATTCTCCTAATTTAATTTCCTTTCGTTTCCATTCTGTTCCATTTCTTTTAAATAATTTTCATTTCGTTTCTTTCCATTTCCCTTTTCCTTTCATTCCATTCCATTCCATTCCATTCCATTCCATTCCATTCCATTCCATTCCATTCCATTCCATTCCATTCCATTCCATTCCATTCCATTCCATTCCATTCCATTCCATTCCATTCTTTCATTCATTTCTTTTCATTTCTTCTTTCATTCCATTTCATTCCATCTTGCCATACCATTCCATTTCATTTCATTCTCATTCCATTCCATTCCATTCCATTCCATTCCATTCCATTCCATTCCATTCCATTCCATTCCATTCCATTCCATTCCATTTCATTCCATTCCATTGCATTCCATTCCATTCCATTCCATTTTCCTATCTTTTATTTTCCATCATATTTCATTCCGTTTCATTCCATCCCATTTCCTTTCATTTCATTTTCTTGTCCTTTCAATTCCATTCTTCCATTCCATTCATTCCATTGCATTCCATTGCATTGCATCCATTGCATTCCATTCCATTCTATTGCATTCATTCCATTCCATTCCATTCCATTCCATTCCATTCCATTCCATTCCATTCTTTGCGTTCCATTTGATTTCATTCATCCATTCCATATCATTTCATTTCATTTCCTTTACTTCATTCCATTCCATTCCATTTCTATTCCATTCCATTCCATTCCATTCCATTCCATTCCATTCCATTCCATTCCATTCCATTCCATTCCATTCCATTCCATTCCATTCCATTCCATTCCATTCCATTCCATTCCATTCCATTCCATTCCATTCAATTTCGTTTCATGTCATTCCTTTCCTTTCCTTTCCTTTTCTTTCCATTACATTCCATTTTCGTTTCATTTTATTTCATTTCCTTTCCATCCATTCCATTCCATTTCCATTCCATTCCATTCCATTCCATTCCATTCCATTCCATCCATTCCAATTCCATTCCATTCCGATTCCATTCCATTCCATTTCATTTCATTTCCTTTCTTTCATTCCATTTCTTTTCATTTCATTTCATTTCGTTTCTTTTCATTTCGTTTCCTTTCCATTCCACTATATTCTATTTCCTTTCATTCCATCCATTCCATTCCATTCCATTCCATTCCATTCCATTCCATTCCATTCCATTCCATTCCATTCCATTCCATTCCATTCCATTCCATTCCATTTCATTTCATTTCAATTCGCTTTTTTCAATTTCCTTTCCTTTCTATTCCATTCCATTTCCATTCATTTCCTTTCCTTTCCATTCCATTCAATTCCATTTCCTTTCATTTTTATCTTCCTTCCATTCCATTCCATTCCATTCCTTTCCATTCCTTTCCCTTCCATTCCATTCCTTTTCTCTTCTTTCCTTACATCCATCCATTCCTTCCATTACATTCATTTCATCTTTCATTTCATTTCCTTTCCTTTCTTTTCCATTCCATTCCATTTCATTTCATTTCATTTCATTTCGTTTCTTTTCATTTCCTTTCCTTTCCGTTCCGTTCCATTCTAGTCATCCTTCCTTCATTCATTCCATTCATTCATTTCATTCCTTCCATTCTTCCTTCATTTCTTCTTTCCTTATCATTACGATTCCAATCGTTTCATTTTCCTTTCAATTGATTCCATTTCGTTTTTGATTTCATTCCAGTCCATTTTATTCCATTTCTCCTAATTTAATTTCTTTGTTCTTTCATTTCCTTTCTTTTCCATTCCATTCCATTCCATTTCCATTCCTTCCATTCCATTCCATTCATTCCTTCCATTCCATTCCATTTCCATTCCATCCATTTCCATTCCATTCTCATTTCCTTCCTTTCCATTCCACTACGTTCCATTTCTTTTCGTTTCTTTTTTTTTCCTATACATTCCATTTCCTTCTTCCTTTCCATTGCATTCCATTCCGTTTTCATTCTTTCCATTCCATTCCATTCCATTTCCATTCCATTCTATCCATTCCATTCCTTCCATTCCATTCCATTCCATTCCATTCCATTCCATTCCATTCCATTCCATTTCTTTTCTTTTCCTTATCATTAGATTCCATTCCGTTATATTTTATTTCATTTCCTTTCCTTTCTATTCCATTCCATTCCTTTCATTCCTTTCCATTGCATTCCATTCCATTCCATTCCATTCCATTCCATTCCATTCCATTCCATTCCATTCCATTCCATTCCATTCCATTCCATTCCATTCCATTCCATTCCATTCCATTTGCGATACCATTCCATTTCATTTCATTCTCCAGTAAATTCCATTCCGTTTCCTTTTACTTCATTTTTTTCCATTCCACTCCATTCCGTTTCCTTTCATTTCATTCCTTCCTTCCATTCCATTCCATTCATTCCTTCCATTCCATTCCATTCCATTCCATTCCATTTCCATTCCATTCCATTCCATTCCATTCCATTCCATTTCCTTGTCCTTTCCATTCCATTTGTTTTCATTTCATTTCATTTTATTTTATTTCTTTTCATTTTCTTTCCTTTTCATTCTATTCCATTCCATATCTTTTCATTTCCTTTCTTTTCATTCCATTTCACTTTCATTTCATTCATTTCATTTCATTTCATTTCCAATTCATTCATGTCATTCATTTAAATGCATTTCCTTTCATTTCTTTTCCATTCCTTTCCATTCCATTTGTTTTCATTTCATTTCATTTTATTTTATTTCTTTTCATTTTCTTTCCTTTTCATTCTATTCCATTCCATATCTTTTCATTTCCTCTCCATCCATTTCATTCCATTCATTTCCATTCCATTCCATTCCATTCCATTCCATTTCCATTCCAATCCATTCCATCCATTCCATTCCATTCATTCATTCCACTCCATTCCGTTTCCTTTCATTTCATTTCCTGTCCTTTCAATTCCATTTGTTTTCATTTAATTTCATTTTATTTCATTTCTTTTCATTTTCTTCCTTTTTCATTCTATTCCATTCATTATCTTTTCATTTCCTCTCCTTTTCATTCCATTCTTTGCGATACCATTCCATTTCATTTCATTTCTCTCCAGTTTATTCATTTCGTTTCATTTTATTTCATTTCTTTTCCATTCCTTTCCATTCCATTCCATCCATTCCATTTCCATTTCCATCCATTCCATTCCATTCCATTCCATTCCATTGCATTCCATTCATTTCATTTCATTTCATTTCCTTTCCTTTCTTTCAATTCCATTTCATTTGATTTCCTTTCCTTTCCTTTCTATTTCATTTATTTCCTTTCCTTCCTTTCCTCCTTTCCATTCCATTCCATTCCATTCCATTCCATTCCATTCCATTCCATTCCCATTCCATTCCATTCCATTTCCATCCATCCATTCCATTCCATTCCATTTCTATTATTTCATTTCTTTTCTTTCCATTCTATCATTCCTTTCCTTTCAATTCCTTTCATTACGTTCCATTCTGTTTCTTTCATTTCATTCCTTTCCATTCCATTCCATTCCATTCCATTCCATTCCATTCCATTCCATTCCATTCCATTCGCATTCCATTCCATTCCATTCCATTCCATTTCCATTCCATTCCATTCCATTCCTTTCATTTACTCTTTCCTTCATTTCTCTTTCTTTCCTTTCCATACCATTCTCATTTCCTTTCAATTCCTTCCATTGCATTCCATTCCGTTTCATATATTCATTTCCTTTACTTTCTATTACACTCCATTCCATTTCCTTTCATTTTATTGCGTTTCCTTTCTATTCCACTCCATTCCATTTACTTTCATTTCTTTTCCATTCCATTCCATTTCATTTTTTCCTTTCCAATGCATTCCATTCCGTTTCATTTCATTTCATTTCATTTCATTTCCTTTCATTTCATTTCATTTACTTTCCTTATTTCCATTTCATTCCATTCCATATAATTTCATACTATTTCATTGCATTCCATTTCGATTTCATGTCATTGCATTTCATTTAATTTCATTCCATTCCCATTTCATCGATTCCATTCCATTTCACTCCATTCCATTTCCTTTCATTTACTTTCCTTTCCTTTCATTCTTTCTTTCTTTTCATACCATTCCATCCTTTTTTCTTCCATTCCATTCCTTCCATTCCATTCATTCCATTTCCATTCCATTCATTCCATTCCATTCCATTCCATTCCATTCCATTCCATTCCATTCCATTCCATTCCTTCATTCCATTTCCTTTCATTTATTTTCCATTAATTTCATTTTTCTTTCTTTCCTTTTCATACCATTCCATTTCCTTTTTTTTCCTTTCCAATGCATTCCATTCCGTTTATTCCATTCCATTCCATTCATTCCATTCCATTCCATTCCATTCCATTCCATTCCATTCCATTCCATTCATTCCATTCCATTCCATTCATTCCATTCCATTCCATTCCATTCCATTAATCATTTTTCTTTCTTTCCTTTTCATACCATTCCATTTCCTTTTTTTTCCTTTCCATTGCATTCCATTCCGTTTCATATCATTTCATTTCCTTTTCGTTTCCATTCCATTCCATTCTTTCCATTCCATTCCATTCCAATTCCATTCCATTTCTATTCCATTCCATTCCATTCCATTCCATTCCATTCCATTCCATTCCATTCCATTCCATTTCCATTCCAATCCTTTCTTTTACATTTACAAATGGTTCTTTCGTTTCATTCCATTTCTTTTCATTTCATTTCATTTCGTTTCTTTTCATTTCCATTTCCATCCATTTCCATTCCATTCCATTCCATTCCATTCCATTCCATTCCATTCCATTCCATTCCATTCCATTCCATTCCATTCCATTCCATTCCATTCCATTCCATTTCATTTATTTCCTTTCATATCTTTTCATTTCCTCTCCTTTTATTCCATTTCATTCCATTCTTTGCAATACCATTCCATTTCATTTCATTTCATTTCCAGTAAATTCCATTCTTCCATTCCATTCCATTTCCATTCTATTCCTTTCCATTCCATTCCATTCCATTCCATTCCATTTCCATTCCATTCCATTCCATTCCATTCCATTCCATTCCATTCATTCCACTCCATTACATGCCATTTCCTTTCTTTTCTTTTCCATCACATTTCATTCCGTTTCATTCCATCCCATTTCCTTTTTTCATTTCCTGTCCTTTCAATTCCATTCCATTCCATTCCATTCCATTCCATTTCCTTTCCATTCCATTCCATTCCATTCCATTCCATTCCATTCCATTCCATTCCATTCCATTCCATTCCATTCCATTCCATTCTTTTCTTCTATTTAGATTCCATTTCGTTATATTTTATTTCATTTCCTTTCCTTTCTATTCCATTCCAATTCCTTTCAATTTTTCCATTACGTTCCATTCGCATTCCATTCCTTCCATTCCATTCCATTCCATTCCATTCCATTCTTCCATTCCATTCCATTCCATTCCATTCCATTCCATTCCATTCCATTCCATTCCATTTCGTTTCATTTTATTTCATTCCTTTCCTTTTACTCCATTTCATTCCATTTCATTTCATTCCTTTCCATTCTATTCCATTTCATTTCCTTTCAATTCCTTTCCTTTCCTAATTTCCTTTTTTTTCTTTCTATCATATTCAATTCCTTTTCATTTAATTTCGTTTCTTTTTCTCTCCATTCCATTCTATTCCTTATTTTTTCATTTCATTTCGTTTCTTTCATTTTCGTTTCCTTCCATTCTTTATATAATATTTCCTTTTCATTCCTTCTTTTATCATTCCATTCCATTTCTTTTCATTTCATTATTTCATTTCATTTCGTTTCAAATTTGAATTTCATTTCATTTATTCATTTCATTTTATTCCATTCCATTTCATTCGTTTCCATTCATTCCATTTCATTCCATTCCATTCAATTCTCCTTCCTTTCCATTCCATTCAATTCCATTTCTTTCATTTTATTATGTTTTCTTTTATTTCCTTCCTTTCCATTCCATCATTTCCATTCCATTCCATTTCCCATTCCATTCCATTCCATTCCATTCCATTCCATTCCATTCCATTCCATTCCATTCCATTCCATTCCATTCCATTCCATTCCATTCCATTCCATTCCATTTCTTTTCATTTCATTTCATTTCATTTCGTTTCTTTTCATTTCCTTTCCTTTCCATTCCGTTCCATTTCTTCTAAATAATTTAATTTCATTTCTTTTACTTTCCTGTCCTTTCCATTCCATTCATTCCATTCCATTCCATTCCATTCCATTCCATTCCATTCCATTCCATTCCATTCCATTCCATTCCATTCCATTCCATTCCCTTTCCATTCCACTCCATTCCACTTCCTTTCGTTTCGTTTTTTTTCTTATCCATTCCATATACTTTATTTTCCTTTCCATTGAAGTCCATTCCGTTTTATTTCATTCCTTTCATTACATTCTATTCCATTCCATTTTCTTCTTATGCTTATCATTACATTCCCATTGCGTTTCATTTTTCATTTCATTTCCTTTCCTTTCCTTTCCTTTCCATTCCGTTCCATTCCCTTTCCTTTCATTTCATTTCTGTCCTTTCCATTCCATTTGTTTTCATTTCATTTCATTTTATTTCATTTCTTTTCATTTCCTTTTCTTTTCATTCCATTCCATTCCATTCTTCCAATTCCATTCCATTCCATTCCATTCCATTCCATTCCATTCCATTCCATTCCATTCCATTCCATTCCATCCATTCCATCATATTTCATTCCGTTTCATTCCATCCCATTTCCTTTCATTTCATTTCCTGTCTTTTCAATTCCATTCCATTCCATTTATTTTCTTTCCATTCCATTCCATTCCATTCCATTCCATTCCATTCCATTCCATTCCATTCCATTCCATTCCATTCCATTCCATTCCATTCCATTCCATTCCATTCCATTCCATTCCATTCCATTCCATTCCATTCCATATCATTTCATTTCCTTTATTCATTCCATTCCATTCCATTTCTTTTCTTTTCCTTATCATTAGATTCCATTTCTTTATATTTATTATTTTCATTCCATTCCATTCCATTCCATTCCATTCCATTCCATTCCATTCCATTCCATTCCATTCCATTCCATTCCATTCCATTCCATTCCATTCCAATTCCTTCCATATATTCCATTTCATTCATTTCGTTTCTATTCATTTCGTTTCCTTTCCATTCCACTATATTCTATTTTTTTCATTTCCTTTCCTTTCAATTCCACTCATTTCCATTTCTTTTCATTCATTTTCCTTCCATTCCATTCCTTTTCTCTTCTTTTCCTTTACATTCCATTCCATTCCATTCCATTCCATTACATTTCCTTTCATTTCATTTCTTTCTTTTTTTTTCTTATACATTCCATTTCCTTTCTTTTCCTTTCCATTGCATTCCATTCCGCTTCATTTCATTCCAGTCCATTCCGTTCCATTTCCTTTCTTTTCTTTTTTATTTTCTATTCCATTCCATTCCATTTCTTTTCTTTTCCTTTCCATTACATTCCATTTCCTTTTTCATTTCAAATCATTTCATTTTATTTTCTTTTCAATTATTTTCTTTCATTCCTTTCCTTCTATTCCATTCCATTCCTTTCAATCCTTCCATTACGTTCCATTCTGTTTCATTTCATTCATTTCCTTTCCTTTCCATTCCACTCCATTCCATTTCATTTCCAATTCGTTCCATTCTATTCCTTCCATTCCATTCCATTCTCATTCCATTCCATTCCATTCCATTCCATTCCATTCTATTCCATTTCCATTTCATTTCATTTATTTTATTTCTTTTCATTTTCTTTCCTTTTCATTCTATTCCATTCCATATCTTTTCATTTCCTCTCCTTTTATTCCATTCTATTCCATTCTTTGCCTTCCATTCCATTCCATTTCCTTTCCATTCCATTCCATTCCATTCCATTCCATTCCATTCCATTCCATTCCATTCCATTCCATTCCATTCCATTCCATTCCATTCCATTCATTTGTTTTCATTTATTTTAATTTTATTTCATTTCTTTTCATTTTCTTTCTTTTTCATTCTATTCCATTCATTATCTTTTCATTTCCTCTCCTTTTCTTCCATTCCATTCCATTCCATTCCATTCCATTCCATTCCATTCCATTCCATTCCATTCCATTCCATTCCATTCCATTCCATTCCATTCCATCCATTCCATTCCATTTCATTCCATTTCCTTCTTTCCATCCACTCCATTCAATTTCGTTTCATGTCATTTCCTTTCCTTTCCTTTTCTTTCCATTCCACTCCATCCCCTTTCCTTTCATTTCATTTCTTTTCTTTTCATTTCGTTCGTTTCGTTTCCATTCCATACCATTACATTTCCTTTCATTTAATTTTATATAATTTCCAATCAATTCCATTTCATTCCATTCCATTCCATTCCATTTCATTCCATTCTTTGCCATAATTCCATTTCATTTCATTTCATTTATAGTAAATTCCATTCTGTTTCCTTTTACTTCATTTCTTTTCCATTCCACTCCATTCCATTTCCTTTCATTTCATTTGTTCCTTTTCATCGCTGCGTTTTCTTTCGTTTTATTCCATTCAATTCTTCCTTTCTTTTCTTTTCATTCTATTCCATTCATTATCTTTTCATTTCCTCTCCTTTTCATTCCATTCTTTGCGATACCATTCCATTTCATTTCATTTCATTTCCAGGTTATTCATTCAGTTTTCCTTTTCATTCCATTCCATTCCATTCCATTCCATTCCATTCCATTCCATTCCATTCCATTCCATTCCATTCCATTCCATTCCATTCCATTCCATTCCATTCCATTTCCTTTCCATTTACCATTTCATATAATTTCATTTCATTTCCTTTCCATCTATTCATTCCATTTCCTTTCATTTTTTCAATTACGTTCCATTCTGTTTCATTTCATTTCATTCCATTCCATTCCATTCCATTCCATTCCATTCCATTCATTTCCATTCCATTCCATTCCATTCCATTCCATTCATTCCTTCCATTCCATTCCATTTTCATTTCATTCATCATCCATCCTTTCAATTTCATTTCATTTACTTTCCTTTCCTTTCATTTTACTTTCTTTCCTTTCCATAGCATTCAGTTTCCTTGCAATTCCTACCATGCCCATTCCATTCCATTCCATTCCATTCCATTCCATTCCATTCCATTCCATTCCATTCCATTCCATTCCATTCCATTCCATTCCATTCCATTCCATTCCATTCCATTCCATTCCATTTCATTCCATTCATTTCTTTCATTATTTCCTTTCCTTTCATTCTTCTTCTTTCATACCATCATTTCCTTAACTTCCTAATCCTTTGCATTCTTCCATTCCATTCCATTCCATTCCATTCCATTCCATTCCATTCCATTCCATTCCATTCCATTCCATTCCATTCCATTCCATTCCATTCCATTCCATTCCATTCTATTTTCCATTCCATTCTCAATTCCTTTCCATTTACGTTCCATTTCATCTTCATTTCCTTTCCGTTCCTTTCTATTTCATTTCATTTCCTTTCCATTCCTTTCCATTCCATTCCATTCCATTCCATTCCATTCCTATCCACCATTCCATTCCATTCCATTCCATTCCATTCCCATTTCCATTCCATTCCATTCCATTTCTTTCCTCTTCAATCCTTTCCATTGCATTCCATTCCTTTTCATATCATTTCATTTCCTTTCGTTTCCATTCCACTCCATTCCATTTCTTTTCTTTTCCTTATCATTAGATTCCATTCCGTTATATTTTATTTCATTTCCTTTCCCTTCTATTCCATTCCATTTCCTTTCATTTTATTTCCTTTTCTTTTCCTTCCTATTCCATTCATTCCATTTCCTTTCCATTCCATTCCATTCTTTCATTTCATTCATTTCATTTCTTTTCCTTTCCTTACTTTTCCATTCCATACCATTCCATTCTTTTCATTTCATTTTATTTCCTTT
>JAKGRZ010000074.1:75000-104186 GCA_022537955.1 Schmidtea mediterranea | reverse complement strand
TTCATTCTATTTCATTTCATTTCCTTTCCTTACTATTCCATTCCATTTAATTTCTTTTTGTTTCCTTTTCATCGCCTGCGTTTTCATTTCATTTTATTCCATTCAATTCTTTTTCCTTTCTTTTCCTTTTAATTACATTCAATTCCTTTTCATTTCGTTTCGTTTCTTTTAATCTCATCATTCCATTCCATTTCATTTCCTTTCCTTTCTATTCCATTACATTCCATTTCTTTTCATTTCATTTCATTTCATTTCTTTTCTTTTCATTCGTTCGTTTCGTTTCCATTCCATACCATTCATTTCCTTTCATTTAATTTTATTTAATTTCCAATCAATTCCATTTCATTCCATTCCATTCCATTCCAATCAAATCCATTCCATTCCATTCCATTCCATTCCATTCCATTCTATTCCATTCCATTCCATTCCATTCCATTCCATTCCATTCTATTTCATTTCATTTCCTTTTCCTTTCTATTCCATTCCATTTCTTATTCTTTTCCTTCCATTCCATTCCTTTTCTCTTCTTTTCCTTTACATTCTATTCCATTCCATTCCATTCCATTACATTTCCTTTCATTTCATTTCTTTCCCTTTCTATTCCATTCCATTTAATTTCTTTTGTTTCCATTTCATCGCCTGCGTTTTCATTTCATTTTATTCCATTCAATTCTTTTTCCTTTCTTTTCCTTTTAATTACATTCAATTCCTTTTCATTTCATTTCGTTTCTTTTAATCTCCATTCCATTCCATTCCATTCCATTCCATTTTCATTTCCTTCCTTTCTATTCCATTCCATTCCATTCCATTCCATTCCATTCCAATCCATTTCCATTTCCATTCCATTTCCATTCCATTCCATTCCATTCCACATTTCCATTCCATTCCATTCATTCCATTCCATTCTATTTAATTTCCAATCAATTCCATTTCATTCCATTCCATTCCATTTCAATCAATTCCATTTCATTCCTTTCCATTCCATTCCATTCCATTCCATTCCATTTCATTCCATTCCATTCCATTTCATTCCATTCCATTCCATTCCATTCATTTATTCCATTCCATTCCATTCCATTCCATTCCATTCCATTCCATTCCATTCCATTCCATTCCATTCCATTCCATTCTATTCCATTCCATTCCATTCCATTCCATTCCATTCCATTCCATTCCATTCCATTCCATTCCATTTTATTTCATTTCATTCCATTTCATTTCATTTCATTCCATTCCATTCCATCCATTCCATTTCATACCTTTTCATATCATGTTCATTTTATTCCATTAAATTCCATTTTATTTCATTTCATTTCTTTTCTTTTCATTTCGTTTCGTTTCATTTCCATACCATTACATTTCCTTTCATTTAATTTTATTTAATTTCCAATCAATTCCATTTCATTCCATTCCATTCCATTCCAATCATTCCATTCCATTCCATTCCATTCCATTCCATTCCATTCCATTCCATTCCATTCCATTCCATTCCATTCCATTCCATTCCATTCCATTCCATTCATTCATTTCCATTCCTTTCCATTCATTCCTTTCATTCCATTCCTTTCCATTTCCATTCCTTTCTCTTTTTCTTAATTCCATTCCATTCCATTCCATTCCATTCCATTCCATTCCATTCTCATTCCATTCCATTCCATTCCATTCCATTTCATTCCATTCCATTCCATTCCATTCCATTCCATTCCATTCAATTCTTTGCATTTATTTCGTTTCTTTAATCTCATTCCATTCCATTCCATTCCTTCATTTCATTTCCTTTCCTTTCTATTCCATTAAATTCCATTTCTTTTCATTTCATTTCATTTCTTTTCTTTCCATTTCGTTTCGTTTCCATTCCATACCATTACATTTCCTTTCATTTAATTTTATATAATTTCCAATCAATTCCATTTCATTCCATTCCATTCCATTCAATCAATTCCATTTCATTCATTCATTCCATTCCATTCCATTCCATTCCATTCCATTCCATTCCATTCCATTCCATTCCATTCCATTCCATTCCATTCCATTTCCATTTATTTCATTTCCATTCCATTCCATTCCATTCCATTCCATTCCATTCATCCATTCCATTCCTATTTATTCCAATCCATTCCATTTCATTTTGTGTAATTTAATATCATGTCATTTAATTTCATTCATTTCGATTCCATTCCATCATACCATTTTTTTATTTCTTTTCATTTCGTTTCGTTTCCATTCCATACCATTACATTTCCTTTCATTTAATTTTATATAATTTCCAATCAATTCCATTTCATTCCATTCCATTCCATTCCAATCAATTCCATTTCATTCCATTCCATTCCATTCCATTCTATTCCATTCCATTCCATTCCATTCCATTCCATTCCATTCCATTCTATTCCATTCCATTCCATTCCATTCCATTCCATTCCATTCCATTCCATTCCATTCCATTCCATTCCATTCCATTCCTTCCATTCCATTCCATTCCATCATTTCCTCATTCCATTCCATTCCATTCCATTACATTTCCTTTCATTTCATTTCTTTCCCTTTCTATTCCATTCCATTTCTTTTCTTTTCCATTTCATCACCTCCGTTTTCATTTCATTTTATTCCATTCAAATTCTTTTGCTTTCTTTTCTTTTCCTTATATTTAATTCTTTTGCATTTCATTTCGTTTCTTTTCCATTCCATTCCATTCCTTATTTTTTCATTTCATTTGATTTCCTTTCGATTCCATTCCTTTTCCTTTCTTTTCTTTTACATTCCATTCGATTCCATTCCATTCCATTTCGTTTCCATTCCATACCATTACATTTCCTTTCATTTAATTTTATTTAATTTCCAATCAATTCCATTTCATTCCATTCCATTCCATTCCAATTCAATTCCATTTCATTCCATTCCATTCCATTCCATTCCATTCCATTCCATTCCATTCCATTCCATTCCATTCCATCATTCCATTCCATTCCATTCCATTCCATTCCATTCCATTCCATTCCATTCCATTCCATTTCATTCCATTCCATTCCATTCCATTCCATTCCATTTCTTTCTTTTCCTTATCATTACATTCCAATCCGTTTCATTTCATTTCATTTCCTTTCCTTTCTATTCCATTAAATTCCATTTCTTTTCTAATTTCATTTCATTTCTTTTCTTTTCATTTCGTTTCGTTCATTCCATACCATTACATTTCCTTTCATTTAATTTTATATAATTTCCAATCAATTCCATTTCATTCCATTCCATTCCATTCCAATCAATTCCATTTCATTTTCCATTCCATTCCATTCCATTCTTTCCATTCCATTCCATTCCATTCAATCATTCTATTCCATTCCATTCCATTCTATTCCATTCCATTCCTTCATTCCTTTCCATTCCATTCCTTTTCCATTCTATTCCATTCCATTCCATTCCATTCCATTCCATTCCATTCCATTCCATTCCATTCCATTCCATTCCATTCCATTCCATTCCATTCCATTCCATTCCATTTCATTTCTTTTCCTTTTCTATTCCTTCCATTTTTTTTTTTTCCATTTCATCACCTCCGTTTTCATTTCATTTTATTCCATTCAAATTCTTTTGCTTTCTTTTCCTTTCCTTTATATTCAATTCTTTTGCATTTCATTTCGTTTCTTTTCCATTCCATTCCATTCCGTTCCATTTCTTTTCATTCCATTTATTTCCTTTTCTTTTCTATTCCAATCCATTTCTATTCCATTCCATATCTATTTCATTTTCATTTCTTTCCTTTCTTTTCTATTCCATTCCTTTTCCTTTCTTTTCTTTTCATTCCATTCCATTCCATTCATTCCATTCCATTTCCATTCCATCCATTCCATTCCATTCCATTCCATTCATTCCATTCCATTCCATTCCATTCCATTCCATTTCATTTCATCCTTCCTTTCTATTCCATTACATTCTCATTTCTTTTCATTTCGTTTCATTTCATTTCTTTTCTTTTCATTTCGTTTCGTTTCGTTTCCATTCCATTCCATTCCATTCCATTCCATTCCATTCCATTCCATTCCATTCCATTCCATTCCATTCCATTCCATTCCATTCCATTCCATTCCATTCCATTCCATTCTATTCCATTCTATTCATTCCATTTCATTCCATTCCATTCCATTCCATTCCATTCCATTCCATTCCATTCCATTCTATTCCATTCCATTTCTTTTCTTTTCTTTTCATTTCTTCGCCTCCGTTTTCATTTCATTTCGTTTCTTTTCATTTCCTTTCCTTTCCATGCCATACCATTCCATTTCCTTGCGTTTCATTTACTTTCCTTACTATTCCATTCCATTTAATTTCTTTTTGTTTCCTTTTCATCGCCTGCGTTTTCATTTCATTTTATTCCATTCAATTCTTTTTCCTTTCTTTTCCTTTTAATTACATTCAATTCCTTTCATTTCATTTCGTTTCTTTTAATCTCCATTCCATTCCATTCCATTCCATTCCATTTCATTTCCTTTCCTTTCTATTCCATTACATTCCATTTCTTTTCATTTCATTTCATTTCATTTCTTTTCTTTTCATTTCGTTTCGTTTTCTTTTCGTTCCATTCCTACATTACATTTCCTTTCATTTAATTTTATTTAATTTCCATATTATTCCATTCCATTCCATTCTATTCCTTTCCATTCAATTCCATTCCATTCCATTCCATTCCATTCCATTCCATTCCATTCCATTCATTCATTCCATTCCATTTCATTCATTCATTCCATTCCATTCCATTCCATTCCATTCCATTCCATTCCATTCCATTCCATTCCATTCCATTCCATTCCATTCCATTCCATTCTATTCCATTCTATTCAATTCATTCCATTCCATTCCATTCCATTCCATTCCATTCCATTCCATTCCATTCCATTCCATTTTTATTTCCATTCCATCCATTCCTTTCTTTTCCTTATCATTCCATTCCGATCCGTTTATTTCATTTCATTTCCTTTCTTTTCTATTCCATTAAATTCCATTTCTTTTCATTTCATTTATTCCATTCCATTCCATTCCATTCCCATTCCATTCCATTCCATTTCCTTTTCCTTTCCATTCCATTCCATTCCATTCCATTCCATTCCATTCCATTCCATTCCAATCAATTCCATTTCATTCCATTCCATTCCATTCCATTCCATTCCATTCTATTCCATTCCATTCCATTCCATTCCATTCCAATCCATTCTATTCCATTCCATTCCATATCCATTCAATTCCATTCCATTCCTTTTCCATTCCTTTCCTTTCCATTCCATTCCTTTTCTCTTCTTTTCCTTTACATTCCATTCCATTCCATTCCATTCATTCCTTCCATTCCATTCCATTCCATTCCATTCCATTCCATTCCATTCCATTCCATTCCTTTCCATTCCATTCCATTCCATTCCATTCCTATATTTAATTCTTTTGCATTTCATTTCGTTTCTTTTCATTCCATTCCATTCCATTCCATTCCATTCCATTTCATTTCCTTTCCTTTCTATTCCATTCCATTCCATCCATCCATTCCATTCCATTCCATTCCATTCCATTCCATTCCATTCCATTCCATTCCATTCCATTCCATTCCATTCCATTCCATTTAATTTTATTTAATTTCCAATCAATTCCATTTCATTCCATTCCATTCCATTCCAATCAATTCCATTCTCATTCCATTCCATTCCATTCCATTCCATTCCATTCCATTCCATTCCATTCCATTCCATTTTATTCCATTCCATTCCATTCCATTCCATTCCATTCCATTCCATTCCATTCCATTCCATTCCATTCCATTCCATTCCATTCCATTCCATTCCATTCCATTCCATTCCATTCCTTTTCCTTGTTCCTTATCATTACATTCCAATCCGTTTCATTTCATTTCATTTCCTTTCCTTTCTATTCCATTAAATTCCATTCATTTCATTCTTTTCATTTCATTTCATTTCGTTTCGTTTCCATTCCATACCATTACATTTCCTTTCATTTAATTTTATTTAATTTCCAATCAATTCCATTTCATTCCATTCCATTCCATTCCATTCCATTCCATTCCATTCCATTCCATTCCATTCCATTCCATTCCATTCCATTCCATTCCATTCCATTCCATTCCATTCTATTCCATTCCATTCCATTCCATTCCATTCCATTCCATTCCTTTCCATTCCGTTCCTTTCCATTCCATTCCTTTTCTCTTCTTTTCCTTTACATTCCATTCCATTCCATTCCATTTTCCATTCCATTCCATTACATTTCCTTTCATTTCATTTCTTTTTCCTTTCTATTCCATTCCATTTCTTTTCTTTTCCATTTCATCACCTCCGTTTTCATTTCATTTTATTCCATTCAAATTCTTTTGCTTTCTTTTCCTTTCCCTTATATTTAATTCTTTTGCATTTCATTTCGTTTCTTTATCTCCATTCCATTCCATTCCATTCCATTCCATTTCATTTCCTTTCCTTTCTATTCCATTACATTCCATTTCTTTTCATTTCATTTCATTTCATTTCTTTTCTTTTCATTTCGTTTCGTTTCGTTTCGTTTCATTCCATACATTACATTTCCTTTCATTTAATTTTATTTAATTTCCAATCAATTCCATTTCATTCCATTCCATTCCATTCCAATCAATTCCATTTCATTCCATTCCATTCCATTCCATTCCATTCCATTCCATTCCTTCATTCCATTCCTTCTATTCCATTCCATTCCATTCCATTCCATTCCTTCCATTCCATTCCATTCCATTCCATTCCATTCCATTCCATTCCATTCCATTCCATTCCATTCCATTCCATTCCATTCCATTCCATTCCATTCCATTCCTTTCTATTCCATTTAAATTCCACTTTTTCATTTCATTTCATTTCTTTTTCTTTTCATTTCGTTTCGTTTCCATTCCATACTATTACATTTTCTTTCATTTCCATTCCATTCCATTCCATTCCATTCCATTCCATTCCATTCCATTCCATTCCATTCCATTCCATTCCATTCCATTCCATTCCATTCCATTCCATTCCATTCCATTCCATTCCATTCCATTCCATTCCTCTATTCATTCCATTCCATTCCATTCCATTCCATTCCATTCCATTCCTTTCCATTCCTTTCCTTTCCATTCCATTCCTTTTTCTTTCTTCCCATTCATCACCTCCGTTTTCATTTCATTTTATTCCATTCAAATTCTTTTGCTTTCTTTTCCTTTCCCTTATATTTAATTCTTTTGCATTTCATTTTTTCTTTTCCATTTCATCACCTCCGTTTTCATTTCATTTTATTCCATTCAAATTCTTTTGCTTTCTTTTCCTTTCCTTTATATTTAATTCTTTTGCATTTCATTTCGTTTCTTTTCCATTCCATTCCATTCCGTTCCATTTCTTTTCATTCCATTTATTTTCTTTTCTTTTCTATTCCAATCCAATTCATTTTCTATTCCATTCTATTTCATTTCATTTCCTTTTCTTTCCTTTCTATTCCATTCCTTTTCCTTTCTTTTCTTTTCCATTCCATACCATTTCTTTCCATGTCATTTCCTTTCTTTCCTTTCCTTTCCATTCCATTCCATTCCATTCCATTCCATTCCATTTCATTCCATTCCATTCCATTCCATTCCATTCCATTCCATTCCATTCCATTCCATTCCATTTCTTTTTTCATTTCATTTCATTTCATTTCTTTTCTTTTCATTTCGTTTCGTTTCGTTTCCATTCCATATCATACATTTCCTTTCATTTAATTTTATTTAATTTCCAATCAATTCCATTCCATTCCATTCCATTCCATTCCATTCCATTCCATTCCATTCCATTCCATTCCATTCCATTCCATTCCATTCCATTCCATTCCATTCCATTCCATTCCATTCCATTCCATTCCATTCCATTCTATTCCATTCCATTCCATTCCATTTCCATCCATTCCATTCCATTCCATTACATTTCCTTTCATTTCATTTCTTTCCCTTTCTATTCCATCCCATTTCTTTTCTTTTCCATTTCATCACCTCCGTTTTCATTTCATTTTATTCCATTCAAATTCTTTTGCTTTCTTTTCCATTCCATACCATTTATTTCTTTTCATTTCATTTCCTTTCCTTTCTATTCCATACCATTCTATTTCCTTTCCTTTTATTTCCTTTCCTTTCTATTCCATTCCATTCCATTCCTATTTCCATTCCATTCCATTCCATTCCATTCCATTCCATCCATCCATTCCATTCCATTCCATTCCATTCCATTCCATTCCATTCCATTCCATTTCTCCTTTTATTTCCATCTTCCTTTCTATTCCATACTTCATTTCTTTCATTTCATTTCCTTTCCATTCCATTCCATACCATTCTATTTCCCTTTTCATTCCAATTCCTTCCATTTCCATTCCATTCCATTCCATTCCATTCCATTCCATTCCATTCCATTCCATTCCATTCCATCCATCCTTCCATTCCATTCCATTCCTCCTTTCATCTTCTATCGTTCCTTTCATTTCATTTCTTCCTTTCTATTCCATACCATTTCCATTTCCTTTCCTTTTATTTCCTTTCCTTTCCATTCCATTCCATTTCCTTTCTTTTCTTTTCCATTTTATCGCCTCCGTTTTCATTTCATTTTATTCCATTTATTTCCTTTTCCTTTTTTTTTTCTTTCTATCAGCCTCCGTTTTCATTTCATTTCGTTTCTTTTCATTTCCTTTTCTTTCTGTTCCATACCATTCCATTTCCTTTCATTTCATTTCCTTTACTTTCTATTCCATTTCTTTTCCTTCATTTTATTCCATTCAAATTCTTTTGCTTTCTTTTCCTTTCCCTTATATTTAATTCTTTTGCATTTCATTTCGTTTCTTATCCATTCCATTCCATTCCATTTCATTTCTTTTCATTTCATTTCATTAATTTCTTTTCTTTTCATTTCCTTTCCTTCCCATTTCATACCATTCCATTTTCTTTCTTTTTTTTCTATTCCATTCCATTCCATTCCATTCCATTCCATTTCCATTCCATTCCATTCCATTCCATTCCATTCCATTCCATTCCATTCCATTCCATTCCATTCCATTTTCATTCATTTCTTTCTTTCCTTTTATTACATTCTATTCCATTCCATTTCCTTTTCTTATGCTTATCATTACATTCCATTTCGTTTCATTTCATTTCATTTCTTTCCATTCCATTCCATTTCTTTCTTTTTCCTATCAATTACATTTCATTCTGTTTCATTTCATTTCCTGTCTTTTTGTTTTTTTATTCCATCCCAATTTCTTTCAATCTTTCTTTACATTCCATTTCCATTCCATTTCCATTCATTACATTACATTTTCTTTCATCTCATTTCCTTCTTTTTATTTTCTTTTCCTTTCCATTCCATTCCATTCCATTCCATTCCATTCCATTCCATTCCATTCCATTCCATTCCATTCCATTCCATTCCATTCCATTCCATTCCATTCCATTCCATTTCCATTCCATTCCATCATTCCATTCCTTTCCTTTCCATTACATTCCATTCCTTTTCATTTCAAATATTCATTTATTTTCTTTTCAATAATTTTTCTTTCCATCCTTCCATTCCATTCCATTCCATTCCATTCCATTCCATTCCATTCCATTCCATTCCATTCCATTCCATTCCATTCCATTTCATTTCCATTCCATTCCATTCCATTCCATCTTTCCATTCCATTCCTTTTCCTTTCTTATCCTTTCCATTCATTAAATTCCTTTTATTTCAATTCATTTGATTTTCATTTCCTTTCTTTCCTTCCACCATCCATTTCTCTTCAATACATTTCCTTTATATCTATTCCATTCCATTCCATTCTAATTCCATTCCATTCCATCCATTGCGCATTCCATTCCATTTCCATTTCATTCCATGTTCTTTTCATTTCATCATTTCATTTCGTTTCTTTTCATTTTCCTTTCCTTTCCATTCCATACCATTCATTTCTTTTTTCATATCTGTTCATTTTATTTCATTCCATTCCATTTTATTTCATATAATGTCATTTTCATTTCGTTTCATATCATTTCATATTCACTTCATTTCATTTCATTTCATTTATTTTCATTTCATTTCATTTCGTTCTTTTATTCCTTCTTTTCCATTCCATACCATTCCATTTCTTTTCATATCCATTTCCTTTATTTTCTATTCCTTCATTTCCATTCCATTCCATTCCATTCCATTCCATTCCATTCTATTCCATTCCATTCCATTCCATTCTATTTCATTTATTTCCTTTCCTTTCCTTTCCATTCCATTCATTTCTTTCTTTCTATTCCATTACATTTCATTCCGTTTCATTTCATTTCTGTCTTTTGTTTTTATTCCATCCATTTTTTCTATTCATTCCGTTTCATTTACTTTCCTTACTATTCCATTCCATTTAATTTCTTTTTGTTTCCTTTTCATCGCCTGCGTTTTCATTTCATTTTATTCCATTCAATTCTTTTGCTTTCATTTCATTCGTTTTTTCTTTTCATTTCTTTTCCATTCCATACCATTCCATTTCTTTCATATATTTCCTTTATTTTCTATTCCATTCCATTCCATTCCATTCCATTCCATTCCATTCCATTCCATTCCATTCCATTCTATTCCTTTCCATTCCATTCCATCCATTTCCATTCCATTCCATTCCATTCCATTCCATTCCATTCCATCCTTTCTTTTCCTATCAATTACATTTCATTCTGTTTCATTTCATTTCCTGTCTTTCTTTTTTCTTTCATTTTTTCTATTCCGTTCCATTTCCTTTCTTTTCTTTTCCATTTTATCGCCTCCGTTTTCATTTCATTTTATTCCATTTATTTCCTTTTCCTTTTTTTTTCTTTCTATCATTATCACATCGCGTTTCATTTCATTTCATTTCGCTTCCTTTCTATACCCATTCTTTTCCATTCATTCCACTTTCATTTCATTTTCATTTCGTTTCGTTTCTTTTCATTTCATCCATTCCATTCCATTCCATTCCATTCCATTCCATTCCATTCCATTCCATTCCATTCCATTCCATTCCATTCCATTCCATTCCATTCCATTCCATTCCATTCCATTTATTTCATTTCATTGCTTTATTTTTTCTTTTTTTCTAATTTTTTTTCTTATTTTTTTTTTTTTTCCATTTTCCCCCAATTTTTTTCATTTTTTTTTTTTTTTTTTTCTTTTCATTTCTTATTTCCTTCCTATCCATTCCATTCCATATTCTTTCATCCTTTCTTTTCATTTCATTTCATTTCGTTTCCTTTCTTTTCCATTAAATTCCATTTCTTTTCATTTCATTTCATTTCGTTTCTTTTCATTTCCTTTCCTTTCCATACCTACATTTCTATTTTTCTTTCATTTCATTTCCTTTCTTTTCTATTCGATTCCTTTTCCTTTCTTTCCTTTTACATTTACATTCCATTCTATTCCATTCCATTACATTTCTTTTCATTTCATTTCATTCCATTCCATTTCTTTTCTTTTCCATTTCATCACCTCCGTTTTCATTTCATTTTATTCCATTCAAATTCTTTTGCTTTCTTTTCCTTTCCCTTATATTTAATTCTTTTGCATTTCATTTCGTTCCTTTCCTTTCTTTCTATTCCATTCCATTTCCTTTCTTTTCTTTTCATTTCTTCGCCTCCGTTTTCATTTCATTTCGTTCCATTTCATTTCCTTTTCCTTTTTTTTTCTTTCTCTCATATTCAATTCCTTTTCATTTCATTTCGTTTCTTTTTCTCTCCATTCCATTCTATTCCTTATTTTTTCATTTCATTTGATTTCCTTTCGATTCCATTCCTATTCCTTTCTTTTCCTTTCAATTCCATTCCATTCCATTTTCCATTCCATTTCATTCCATTTTCTTCATTTCATTTCCTTCCATTCCATTCCATTCCATTCCATTCCATTCCATTCCATTCCATTCCATTCCATTCCATTCCATTCATTCATTCCATTCCATTCCATTCCATTCCATTCCATTTCCTTTTATATCTTTCCTTTCATTTTCTATTCCATTTCATTCATGTTCTTTTCTTTTCCTTTCCATTACATTCAATTCCTTTTCATTTCAATCATTTCATTTAGTTCTTTCAATAATTTTTTTCTTTCCTTTCCATTCCATTCCATTCCATTTCTTTTCATTTATTTTTTTTCTTTTCATTCATTCCATTTCCTTTTTTCCTATCAAATTAATTTCATTCTGTTTCATTAATTTCTCTCTTTTCTTTTTTATTTTCATCCCATTTTTCTATTCCATTCCTTTCCTTTCTTTTTCTTCCATTCCATTCATACCATTTCATTTCAATCCATTCCATTTCATTCCATTCCATTTCTATATCATTTCATTTTATTCATTCCATTCCATTTCATTTCATTCCATTCCATTCCATTTCTTTCATTTCATTTCCATTCCTTTCCATTCCATTCCTTTCCTTTCCTTTCCTTTCCATTCCATTCCATTCCATTCCATTCCATTCCATTCCATTCCATTCCATTCCATTCCATTCCATTCCATTCCATTCCATTCCATTCCATTCCATTCCATTCCATTCCATTCCATTCCATTCCATTCATCCATTCCATTCATTCTTTCCTTTCCTTTCCATTCCATTCCTTTCTTTTCTTTTCATTTCCTTTCCTTTTCATCCCATTTCCATTTCTTTCATTTCATTTCCTTTTCCTTTCTATTCCAATCGATTCTTTTCTTTTTTCTTTTCCATTCACATGCATCCTTTTTTCATTTCATTTCGTTTCTTTTCATTTTTTTTTCTTTTCCATTTTATCGCCTCCGTTTTCATTTCATTTTATTCCATTTATTTCCTTTTCCTTTTTTTTTCTTTCTATCATATTCAATTCCTTTTCATTTAATTTCGTTTCTTTTTCTCTCCATTCCATTCTATTCCTTATTTTTTAATTTCATTCTCCTATATTTTTCATTTCCATTCCATTTCCTTTCTTTTATTTTTTTTCTTTCCATTCCATTCCATTTCCTTTCATTTCATTCATTTCGTTTCTTTTCTTTTCCTTTCTTTTCATTCATTCCCTTTCATTCCTTATTTCATTTCCTTTATTTTTATTCCATTCCTTTTTTTTTCTTTCTTTTCCTTTAAATTACAATTCATCTTTTTCATTTCATTTTCCTTTCTTTAATTCCATTCCATTCCATTCCATTCCATTTCCATTTCTTTTTCATTTTTTTTTTTCTTTCCATTCCTTTCCATCTTTCTTTTCCTATCAATTACTTTCATTCTGTTTCATTCATTCTGTCTTTTGTTTTTCCATTCCATTCCATCCCATCGCTTTTCATTCCATTTCGTTTCATTTCCTTTCTATTCTTATCAATTCCTTTTCAGTCTTTGCTTTCCGTTCCTTATCATTACATTCACATTCCATTCTTTTCCATTCCATTTCCATTTGATTTCCTTTCCATTTCATTCCTTTTCTTTTCCTTTACATTCCATTCCATTCCATTCCATTCCATTTCATTACATTTTCTTTCATTTCATTTCCTTTCTTTTTATTTTGTTTCCTTTCATTCCATTCCATTTCTTTTCAATTCATTTCATTTCGTTTCTTTTCATTTCATTCTTTTCCATTCCATACCATTCCATTTCCTTTCATTTCATTTCCTTTATTTTCTATTCCATTCCATTCCATTTCTTTTCTTTTCCTTTCCATTACATTCAATTCCTTTTCATTTCAAATCATTTCATTTAGTTTCTTTTCAATAATTTTCTTTTCTTTTCCTTTCCATTTCCATTCCATTTCCTTTCTTTTCCTATCAATTACATTTCATTCTGTTTCATTTCATTTCCTGTCTTTTCTTTTTTATTCCATCCCATTTTTTCTATTCCATTCCCTTTCCTTTCTTTTCTTTCCATTACATTCCATTCCATTTCTTTTCATTTTATTTCTTTTCCTTTCCATTACATTCTATTCCATTCCATTTTCTTTCTTATGCTTATCATTACATTCCATTGCGTTTCATTTCATTTCATTTCGCTTCCTTTCTATACCATTCTTTTCCATTTCATTCCATTACTTTTTCATTTCATTTCATTTCGTTTCGTTTCTTTTCATTTCCTTTCCTTTCCATACCATACCATTCTATTTTCTTTCATTTCGTTTCCTTTCCTTTCCATGCCATACCATTCAATTTCCTTTCTTTTCCTTATTATTACATTCCATTTCATTTCATTTCATTGCTTTTACTTTCTTTTCTATTCTATTCCATTCCATTTCATTTCTTTTCTTTTCCATTCCATCCCATCTCTTTTCATTTCATTTTCATTTCATTTCATTTTTTTTCTTTTCATTTCTTTTCCTTTCCTATCCATTCCATTCCATATTCTTTCATTCCATTTCTTTTCATTTCATTTCATTTCGTTTCGTTTCTTTTCATTTCCTTTCCTTTCCATACCATACATTTCTATTTTCTTTCATTTCATTTCCTTTCTTTTCTATTCGATTCCTTTCCTTTCTTTTCCTTTACATTACATTCCATTCTATTCCATTCCATTACATTTTCTTAAATTTCATTTCTTTCGTTTCCAATATATTCCATTCCACTTCTTTTCATTTCATTTATTTCTTTTCCTTTAATTTCTGTTCAAATTGATTTCGTTTCCTCTCTATTCCATTTCTTTCCATGTCATTTCCTTTCCTTTCCTTTCCTTTCTATTCCATTCCATTTCCTTTCTTTTCTTTTCCATTCCATCGCCTCCGTTTTCATTTCATTTTATTCCATTCATTTCCTTTTCCTTTTTTTTTCTTTCCATTATATTCAATTCCTTTTCATTTCATTTCGTTTCTTTTTCTCTCCATTCCATTCTATTCCTTATTTTTTCATTTCATTTGATTTCCTTTCGATTCCATTCCTTTTCCTTTCTTTTCCTTTACATTCCATTCCATTCCATTCCATTCCATTTCATTACATTTTCTTTCATTTCATTTCCTTTCTTTTTATTTTGTTTCCTTTCCATTCCATTCCATTTCTTTTCATTTCATTTCATTTCGTTTCTTTTCATTTCCTTTCTTTTCCATTCCATACCATTCCATTTCCTTTCATATCATTTCCTTTATTTTCTATTCCATTCCATTCCATTTCTTTTCTTTTCCTTTCCATTACATTCAATTCCTTTTCATTTCAAATCATTTCATTTAGTTTCTTTTCAATAATTTTCTTTTCTTTTCCTTTCCATTCCATTCCATTCCATTTCTTTTCATTTTATTTTTTTTCTTTTCCATTCCATTCCATTTCCTTTCTTTTCCTATCAATTACATTTCATTCTGTTTCATTTCATTTCCTCTCTTTTCTTTTTTATTTCATCCCATTTTTTCTATTCCATTCCTTTTCCTTTCTTTTTCCTTCCATTACATTCAATTCCTTTTCATTTCAATTCCTTTTATTTCCTTTCTATTCCATTCTATTCAATTTCTTTTCGTTTCATTTCATTTCATTTTCTCTCCACTCCATTCCATTCCATATTCTTTCATTTCATTTCCTTTCCTTTCCATTCCATTCCTTTTCCTTTCTTTTTCTTTCCATTCCATTCCATTCCTTTCGATAACATTTTCTTTTCATTTCTTTCTTGCTATTCCATTATTTCGTTTCTTTTCATTTTTTTTCTTTCCACTCCGTTCCCTTTCATTTCATTATCTTTCTATCCATTCAATTCCATTTCTTTTCTTTTACTTTCCATTACATTCCATTTCTTTTCTTTTCATTTCCTTTCCTTTTCATTCCATTCCATTTCCTTTCATTTCATTTCCTTTCCTTTCTATTCCAATCGATTTCTTTTCTTTTCTTTTCCATTCCATTGCATCCTTTTTCATTTCATTTCGTTTCTTTTTCATTTTTTTCATTTCCATTCTATTCTATTTCTTTTCATTTTATTTTCTTTCCTTCCAATTTATTCCATTTCTTTTCTTTACTTTCCATTACATTCCATTTCGTTTCTTTTCATTTCCTTTCCTTTCCATTCCATTTCATTCCATTTTTTTAATTTCATTTCCTATATTTTTCATTCCATTCCATTTCCTTTCATTTTATTTCCTTTCCTTTCCATTCCATTCCATTTCCTTTCTTTCCTTATCATTTAATTCCATTCTGTTTCATTTTAATTTATTTCCTTGCGTTTCTATTCCATTCCATTCATTTTTTTTCCTTTCCTTTCCATTCCATTCCATTTCCTTTCTTTTCCTTATCATTTAATTCCATTCCGTTTCATTTTAATTTATTTCCTTGCGTTTCTATTCCATTCCATTTATTTTCTTTTCTTTTCCTTTCCATTACATTCCATTTTATATTCTTTTATTTCATTTCATTTCTTTTCTTTCCATTCCATTCCATTCCATTTCCTTTCTTTTCCTATCAATTACATTTCATTCTGTTTCATTTCATTTCCTTTCTTTTCTTTTTCATTCCATCCCATCCTTTCCATTCCATTCCTTTTCCTTTCTTATCCTTTCCATTACATTAAATTCCTTTTCATTTCAATTCATTTCATTTCATTTCCTTTCTTTTCCTTTCCATTACATTCTATTCCATTCCATTTCCTTTCTTATGCTTATCATTACATTCCATTTCGTTTCACTTCATTTCATTTCGCTTCCTTTCTATTCCATTCCTTTCCAGTTCATTCCATTTCATTTCATTTCATTTCATTTCGTTTCGTTTCTTTTCATTCCTTTCCTTTACATTCCATTCCATTCCATTCCATTCCATTTCATTACATTTTCTTTCATTTCATTTCCTTTCTTTTTATTCGTTTCCTTTCCATTCCATTCCATTTCTTTTCATTTCATTTCATTTCGTTTCTTTTCATTTCCTTTCTTTTCCATTCCATACCATTCCATTTCTTTTCATATCATTTCCTTTATTTTCTATTCCATTCCATTCCATTTCTTTTCTTTTCCTTTCCATTACATTCAATTCCTTTTCATTTCAAATCATTTCATTTAGTTTCTTTTCAATAATTTTCTTTTCTTTTCCTTTCCATTCCATTCCATTCCATTTCCTTTCTTTTCCTATCAATTACATTTCATTCTGTTTCATTTCATTTCCTGTCTTTTGTTTTATTCCATCCCATTTTTTCTATTCCATCTATTTCCTTTCTTTTTCTTTCCATTACATTCAATTCCTTTTATTTCAATTCTTTTCATTTCTTTTTCATTCCATTCCATTCCATTCCATTTCTTTTCATTTCATTTCATTTGATTTCCTTTCTATTCCATTCCTTTTCCTTTCTTTTCCTTTACATTCCATTCCATTCCATTCCATTCCATTTCATTACATTTTCTTTCATTTCATTTCCTTTCTTTTTATTTTGTTTCCTTTCCATTCCATTCCATTTCTTTTCATTTCATTTCATTTCGTTTCTTTTCTTTTCCTTTCTTTTCCATTCCATACCATTCCATTTCCTTTCATATCATTTCCTTTATTTTCTATTCCATTCCATTCCATTTCTTTTCTTTTCCTTTCCATTACATTCAATTCCTTTTCATTTCAAATCATTTCATTTAGTTTCTTTTCAATAATTTTCTTTTCTTTTCCTTTCCATTCCATTTCATTCCATTCTTTTCATTTTTTTCTTTTCCATTCCATTCCATTTCCTTTCTTTTCCTATCAATTACATTTCATTCTGTTTCATTTCATTTCCTGTCTTTTCTTTTTTATTCCATCCCATTTTTTCTATTCCATTCCTTTTCCTTTCTTTTTCTTTCCATTACATTCAATTCCTTTTCATTTCAATTCCTTTCATTTCGTTTCCATTCCATTCATTCCATTTCGTTTCTTTTCATTTTTTCCTTTCCATTCCATTCCATTTCCTTTTTTTTCCTTATCATTACATTCCATTCCGTTTCATTTCATTTCTTTCTTTCCATTCCATTCCATTTCTTTTCATTTTATTTCTTTTCCTTTTCATTACATTCTATTCCATTCCATTTTCTTTCTTATGCTTATCATTACATTCCATTGCGTTTCATTTCATTTCATTTCGCTTCCTTTCTATTCCATTCCTTTCCATTTCATTCCATTTCTTTTCATTTCATTTCATTTCGTTTCGTTTCTTTTCATTTCCTTTCCTTTCCATACCATACCATTCTATTTTCTTTCATTTCATTTCCTTTCCTTTCTATTCCATTCCTTTTCCTTTCTTTCCTTTACATTACATTCCATTCTATTCCATTCCATTACATTTTCTTAAATTTCATTTCTTTCGTTTCCATTCCATTCCATTCCACTTCTTTTCATTTCATTTATTTCCTTTCCTTTAATTTCTGTTCAAATTGATTTCGTTTCCTTTCTATTCTTTTCCATTCCATTCCATTTCTTTTCATTTCATTTCATTTCGTTTCTTTTCATTTCCTTCTTTTCCATTCCATACCATTCCATTTCTTTTCATATCATTTCCTTTATTTTCTATTCCATTCCATTCCATTTCTTTTCTTTTCCTTTCCATTACATTCAATTTCTTTTCATTTCAAATCATTTCATTTAGTTTCTTTTCAATAATTTTCTTTTCTTTTCCTTTCCATTCCATTCCATTCCATTTCTTTTCATTTTATTTTTTTTCCTTTCCATTCCATTCCATTTCCTTTCTTTTCCTATCAATTACATTTCATTCTGTTTCATTTCATTTCCTGTCTTTTCTTTTTTATTCCATCCCATTTTTTCTATTCCATTCCTTTTCCTTTCTTTTTCTTTCCATTACATTCAATTCCTTTTTATTTCAATTCTTTTCATTCTTTTCATTCCATTCCATTCCATTTCTTTTCATTTCATTTCATTTGATTTCCTTTCCATTCCATTCCTTTTCCTTTCTTTTCCTTTACATTCCATTCCATTCCATTCCATTCCATTCCATTCCATTTCATTACATTTTCTTTCATTTCATTTCCTTTCTTTTTATTTTGTTTCCTTTCCATTCCATTCCATTTCTTTTCATTTCATTTCATTTCGTTTCTTTTCTTTTCCTTTCTTTTCCATTCCATACCATTCCATTTCCTTTCATATCATTTCCTTTATTTTCTATTCCATTCCATTCCATTTCTTTTCTTTTCCTTTCCATTACATTCAATTCCTTTTCATTTCAAATCATTTCATTTAGTTTCTTTTCAATAATTTTCTTCTTTTCCTTTCCATTCCATTCCATTCCATTTCTCTTCATTTTTTTTTCTTTCCATTCCATTCCATTTCCTTTCTTTTCCTATCAATTACATTTCATTCTGTTTCATTTCATTTCCTGTCTTTTCTTTTTTATTCCATCCCATTTTTTCTATTCCTTTCCTTTCCTTTCTTTTCTTTCCATTACATTCAATTCCTTTTCATTTCAATTCCTTTCATTTCCTTTCCATTCCATTCATTCCATTTCTTTTTTTCATTTTTTTTCCTTTTCCATTCCATTCCATTTCCTTTTTTTCCTTATCATTACATTCCATTCCGTTTCATTTCATTTCTTTCTTTCCATTCCATTCCATTTCTTTTCATTTTATTTCTTTTCCTTTCCATTACATTCTATTCCATTCCATTTCCTTTCTTATGCTTATCATTACATTCCATTTCGTTTCATTTCATTTCATTTCGCTTCCTTTCTATTCCATTCCTTTCCATTTCATTCCATTTCTTTTCATTTATTTCATTTCGTTTCGTTTCTTTTCATTTCCTTTCCTTTCCATTCCATACCATTCTATTTTCTTTCATTTCATTTCCTTTCCTTTCTATTCCATTCCTTTTCCTTTCTTTTCCTTTACATTACATTCCATTCTATTCCATTCCATTACATTTTCTTAAATTTCATTTCTTTCGTTTCCATTCCATTCCATTCCACTTCTTTTCATTTCATTTATTTCTTTTCCTTTAATTTTCTGTTCAAATTGATTTCGTTTCCTTTCTATTCTTTTCCATTCCATTCCATTTCTTTTCATTTCATTTCATTTCGTTTCTTTTCATTTCCTTTCTTTTCCATTCCATACCATTCCATTTCTTTTCATATCATTTCCTTTATTTTCTATTCCATTCCATTCCATTTCTTTTCTTTTCCTTTCCATTACATTCAATTTCTTTTCATTTCAAATCATTTCATTTAGTTTCTTTTCAATAATTTTCTTTTCTTTCCTTTCCATTCCATTCCATTCCATTTCTTTTCATTTTATTTTTCCTTTCCATTCCATTCCATTTCCTTTCTTTTCCTATCAATTACATTTCATTCTGTTTCATTTCATTTCCTGTCTTTTCTTTTTTATTTCATCCCATTTTTTCTATTCCATTCCTTTTCTTTTCTTTTTCTTTCCATTACATTCAATTCCTTTTCATTTCAATTCCTTTATTTCCTTTCTATTCCATTCCATTCAATTTCTTTTCGTTTCATTTCATTTCATTTTCTCTCCATTCCATTCCATTCCATATTCTTTTCATTTCTTTTCCTTTCCATTCCATTCCATTCCATTCCATTCCATAACATTTTCTTTCATTTCATTTCTTTTCTTGCTATTCCATTTTATTTCGTTTCTTTTCATTTTTTTTCTTTCCATTCCATTCCCTTTCATTTCATTATCTTTCTATCCATTCAATTCCATTTCTTTTCTTTTACTTTCCATTACATTCCATTTCTTTTCTTTTCATTTCCTTTCCTTTTCATTCCATTCCATTTCCTTTCATTTCATTTCCTTTCCTTTCTATTCCATTCGATTCTTTTCTTTTCTTTTCCATTCCATTGCATCCTTTTTTATTTCAATTCGTTTCTTTTCATTTTTTTTCATTTCCATTCTATTCTATTTCTTTTCATTTTATTTTCTTTCCTTCCAATTTATTCCATTTCTTTTCTTTTACTTTCCATTACATTCCATTTCGTTTCTTTTCATTTCCTTTCCTTTCTATTCCATTCTATTTCCTTTCTTTTCTTTTCCATTTCATTGCATCCCTTTTCATTTCATTTCATTCATTTCATTTTTTTTTTCATTTCTTTTCCTTTCCAATCTATTCCATTCCGTTTTCTTTCATTTCATTTCCTTTCTTTCCATTCTATTCCTTTTCCTTTCTTTTGCTTTCCATTACATTCCATTCCTTTTCATTTCATTTCGTTTCCTTTCTTTTCCATTCCATTCCATTCCATATTCTTTTATTTCATTTCTTTTCCTTTCCATTCCATTCCTTTTCCTTTCTTTTCCTTTCCATTCCATTCAATTATTTTTCATTTCATTTCCTTTCCTTTCCTTTCCATTCCTTTCTATTCCATTTCTTTTCATTTCATTTCATTTCGTTTCTTTTCATTTCCTTTCCTTTCCTTTCCATGCCATACCATTCAATTTCCTTTCTTTTCCTTATTATTACATTCCATTTCATTTCATTTCATTTCTTTTACTTTCTTTTCTATTCTATTCCATTCCATTTCATTTCTTTTCTTTTCTATTCCATCCCATCCCTTTTCATTTCATTTCATTTCATTTCATTTTTTTTCTTTTCATTTCTTTTCCTTTCCAATCCATTCCATTCCATATTCTTTCATTTCATTTCCTTTCTTTCCATTCTATTCCTTTTCCTTTCTTTTGCTTTCCATTACATTCATTCCTTTTCATTTAATTTCATTTCCTTTCCTTTCTATTCCATTCTATTTCATTTCTTTTCTTTTCCATTCCATCCCATCCCTTTTCATTTCATTTCATTTCATTTCATTTTTTTTTCATTTCTTTTCCTTTCCAATCCATTTCATACCATATTCTTTCATTTCTTTCCTTTCTTTACATTCTATTCCTTTTCCTTTCTTTTGCTTTCATTACAATCCATTCCTTTTCATTTAATTTCATTTCCTTTCTTTTCTATTCCAATCTATTTGTTTTCAGTCACTGCTTTCTTTTGCTTTCCATTCAATTCCATTTATTTTTATTTCATTTCCTTTCCTTTCTATTCTATTCCATTTCTTTTATTTTCTTTTCCATTACATTCCATTCCTTTTCATTTCATTTCCTTTACTTTCTTTTCGTTTCCATTCCATTCAATTATTTTTCATTTCATTTCCTTTCCTTTCCTTTCCATTCCTTTCCATTACATTTCTTTTCATTTCATTTCGTTTCTTTTCATTTCCTTTCCTTTGCTTTTCCATTCCTTTCCATTCCATTTTATTTCATTTCATTTCATTTCGTTTCTTTTCATTTCCTTTCCTTTCCTTTCCATTCCATACCATTCAATTTCTTTTCTTTTCCTTATTATTACATTCCATTCATTTCATTTCATTTCCTTTACTTTCTTTTCATTATTCTATTCCATTCCATTTCATTTCTTTTCTTTTCCATTCCATCCCATCCCTTTTCATTTCATTTCATCTCATTTCATTTTTTTTCTTTTCATTTCTTTTCCTTTCCAATCCATTCCATTCCATATTCTTTCATTTCATTTCCTTTCCTTTAAATTCTATTCCTTTTCCTTTCTTTTGCTTTCCATTACATTCCATTCCTTTTCATTTAATTTCATTTCCTTTCTTTTCTATTCCAATCTATTCGTTTTCAGTCACTGCTTTCTTTTGCTTTCCATTCCATTCCATTTATTTTTATTTCATTTCCTTTCCTTTCTATTCTATTCCATTTCTTTTCTTTTCTTTTCCATTCCATCGCATCCTTTTTCATTTCAATTTGTTTCTTTTTATCATTTTTCCTTTCTATTTCTTTCTATTCCATTTCATTTCTTTTCATTTCATTTCATTTCATTTAGTTTCTTTTCATTTGCTTTCGTTTCCATTTCTTTCCATTCCATTCCATTTCTTTTCATTTCATTTCTTTTCCTTTCATTTCCTTTCGCTTTTCCTATTCCACTCCATTCCATTTCTTTTCATTTCATTCCATTTCATTTCATTTCCTTTTCATTTTATTTCCTTTCCTTTTCATTCCATTTCTTTTCATTTCATTTCATTTCGTTTCTTTTCATTTCCTTTCTTTTCCATTCCATTCCATTCCATTTCCTATCATTTCATTTCCTTTTTTTTCTATATTTCTCCATTCCTTTTCATTTCATTTGCATTTCTTTCGTTTCTTTTCTATTCCATTTCATTTTATTTCTTTTCTTTTTTTTCCATTCCATTCCATTCCTTTTCATCTCATTTCCTTTCTTTTATTTACCATTCCATTTCATTCCATTCCATTCCAGTTTATTTTTATTCATTTTCATTCCTTTCGTTTTTTATTTATACTAGTTTATTTTTTTCCCTTTTCTGTAGTTTCCATTCCATTTCATTCTAATCCATTTCCTATCATTTCTTTTTTTTCCACTCCATTCTATTACATTGCATTCTTATTCATTCTATTTTATTCTATTCCGTTCCATTACATTCGTTTTCATTTCATTTCATTTCTATTCCTATCCATTCTATTTTATTTTATTTTTTGCCTATAGTTTCATTCCTTTCCATTCTAATCCATTGCATTCTTATCCATTCGATTTTATTCTATTCTGTTCCATTACATTCCTTTTCATTTCATTTCATTTCTATTCCTATCCATTCTATTTCATTTCATTTCCTTTCCTATAGTTTTATTCCATTCCATTCTATTCCATTCCATTTCATTCCATTCCGTTTCGTTCCGTTCCGTTCCGTTCCATTTCATTCCATTCCATTTATTTTCATTTCATTTCCTTTCCTTTCCTCTCTATTCTGTTCCATTCTATTTCACTTCCTTTCGTTTCATTTCCATTCTATTCCATTCGATTCCATTTTATTTCATTTCATTCCAATCCATTCGCCAACGATGGTGACAATGTGTCTTTTTCATTAACAAAATTATGTTTATCGATTAAAAAGACACAAAAATATTTCTTTGAATAAAAAGTATAAGTAACATTTCTATATAATAACACATGAAATAAAAGCTGGCAAACCTCGCTTACGATAGTCACAAAGGGTATTTTTCGTTTAGAAAATCGTTTTATCAATCACACTATAAACAAGAGGTATTTTTTGACTCTTTTATCCCGGGTTACCTTCGTCAACCAATTTCGTTTTCCGTAATTAGAAATTTGTTGACGTTCCGGGTTTCTCATAATGTTTGGATTTTCTGTTGGCTCTGACTTCCCATTAGCTCGAGTTTCCCATTAGCCAATTAATTTTTAATTAATTTCTATTTTTATTGAATATTTCCTTCTGGGGAACACAAAATTGATTTAATTTTATTATATTTGGATTTGTCTCGTCATTTGGCATCCGCCCATACCCGTTTCTCCCGATAAATATTTATTTTAAAATTTTAATTGATTTTGCCTTTAAATTATAATTTCGAATATCAATGTTTTTATTGATTTTCCATTTTCCATTTGTGAATTTTGCTAACCCTAACATGTTAAATTCGATCCTTGAAGGACTACTCATACATTCCATCAAAAAGTATAATATTATTCCCTGGAAATCTGGGCACTCGAATTTTTGGTTGATGATGAAGATGAAATTAGCACTGAAAGGAAAACAACGCACCATGTTTACTTCGTCAAGAAGAATTAAATGATTTAAAGAAAACATAAAATTATTAACTGTTCCCGATAAATTCAAATGGCTCAAACAAGAATTTATTTTATTTCAACGTACAAAGAGAACGGAAAATTTACAGAAATTAATTGAGGCAATTCTTACAATGAAACCAGCATAAACTGACATAGAACGGGTATTTTCTGTATATTCTTTTTACAAAGATTTGATTGCGCTTGTCAGAGAAATTTCTAAATTCTTTGATATTTCTGAAGTTCTATTACAATAAATAATAATTAGCGTCAATGGAAAATTTTTTATTTACTTTCATTTTTAACGTGAGTTTTCTAATAAAATTTTTTTAATATATATATAATAAAGCATAAAAACAGAAAACAGCTGTTTGCTGAAAACAAAGTATTCCAGAAACCCTAATATATATATATATATATATATATATATATATATATATATGTATTTATATATATATATATGTATTTTATTATAATACATATATATATATATATATATATATATATATATATATATATATATGTATTATAATAAAATAAGAATACTTATCATTTAAACTTTATTTGTTATTTATTTTGATGATATTTAAAACAAAGAAAAATCGAAACCATTTTTTGGATTGAGTTTATTTTAGGAAATTTTAGACTGAAATTTTCCGAAACCTAGTTGAGCTTTTGATTTTAATTAAAATATCAATAGAAATTTAATAAATTGGTTCATGTTCTAAACTTATACTACTAGTTTCTTTTGGTTTCTTTACTTTTGATTTCTTTATATTTTAATATTTGACTATGAATCAGTAATTATATCGATGTTTTATTTATATTGATATTTGTTAGGTATATTTTATTCAATTTATTTCTTTGTATGGAATCAACCAATAACTTATAGCATAAGAATATATTTTTTGAAAAATTAATTGATGTGATGTAAATCAATAAGTATTTATTAAAAATTATTTTTCTGACGTGACTATCATATTTTATTTATACATCTTAACATTAATCTTTACAGAGTAGCGATAGCCACCCATGTTATTAAATTTGATTTTCAAAATTTAGCTTTCAAACATCTTCGTTATATTTTATTCAATTTATTTCTCTATGAGGAATCAACCAAAAATTTTTAAATTAAAAATTTGAAAATAGTTAATAATGTATCACGTTGCTGATTTAATATTTAATGAGTAATAAAGTTGGGGGGGTGCCAAAAAGGGACACAACTACCTACTTAGATCTATATATTTATGATATGCAATAAATTGTTCTGAACCAGTATTTTGTATTATTATTTATATAGGACATCAAATTAAGTTAGAACATCAAAATCGAGAACTCATCATTAGTATCATTTGCACGATGTAATTCACTTTCATTTACTTGCACTATAAACTATCCTAATATTTCATACAGATAACAAATTCAATAATTTACCAAATGAGTATCATATTCACTGAGCTTAGTATTACGGTTAAAACTCATTTACTATTGATATCAATATTTCGTTTATTTCATGAATGTTTGCGGAATAATTAACGTTAAATGTAATTGCTATTTCATTTCATTTAAGAGTCACATCATCTCCTCCAAAAGAGTGAGGGTTAGCTTAATTAAAGTGTAATACCTTTTATGTGCATCTAGCTAGAAAGAGGGAGCATATCATCAGCTATTTGCAATCATCTCCATGTGCTTCAGCCCATAATGTAATGCAACACTAACGGCGGGTGTTATATATAATAGTATTTAAAGCAGCGTGTCTCAACTGGTGGTACACCAGATATTGCTAAGTGGTACGCGATAAAATATATATAAATTGTATAACTTTAAAATTTAACATTTTTACCATATTAATTTCAAATATTATAATCTTCCATCATGCGTTTTGTTGTTTTAAATGAGTAATACCCACTAACCTTGATTAACTGACTAACAATAACTAATTCTATGTTTAAGATTCATATCGGTAATAATCAATAGTGGGTATTATAATTATAAATTATATTTTTGATTTGACTTCTGCTGGTGGTACGCCGACATTAAAATTTGTTACCTGGTAATACAATGAAAATAAAGGTTGAAAACCGCTAGTTTAAAAAATAGTAAATAGTTAAAAATAAATGATTCTCTAACAATTATGGAAACTTATAAAATTGTTAAATTTCAATCAAAACAAATTATTATACAAATTTTATTTAAAAATTTTATCACAATATTGAGACCAAAAGGTTTTTCGATTTCAGTTAGATTAATTTAAATTGAATTCATTTTCACCAAAGAATTTGTACACAAGCTAAAATAATAATATTAATATTTATAATAATTATAATGATAATAATAATGTACGATATCAATGAACGACGAAATTTAACTCTAAATCTAGAAAATATAGAAAACTAAACAATAATTAAGCAGATAGAACCCACATTTCTTCGGCGGTATCCAGAATTGTAGTTTAAATTTTGTTTTTTAAGTTTTGATTTCGGTTATTTTAAATTTAATTAATTTCAAAAAGTTATCATGAAAACGACTAACAAGTCAAATATTGAACAAACCTAATTAAATTTCCATTTAATTATGTTAAGGCTAAATTTTAACAGAATTTTAAGATTAATATTAATAATTGTTGTCCCAAATCAAATTGTTAGAAGTTGCTAACACATCTTCTAAATTATCTTGAATAACATTTGCATTAAAAAAACTCATATTCTAAAAATTTATTTCTTATTCAATATTGTTTATTATTTAAACAAACTTTAAAGTATTGAACAAAATAATCTAAAACAAATTAAATTAATATTTAAATTTTTATCAAAGCTAATTATGCCAATCTATTTTAAAATTTCATCGAAAAATTATAAATTATAAGTTTAAAATTTTACTAATAAAGACTGATTTACCTTTGAATATTATTTAAATTCATTCTAAATCTTTCAGACAAACAATCCGAAATATTCAATTTTATGCTAAAAAACACCTCAGACAAATAAGTTAATGAAAAATAGATGTTTTTACTATTTAAATGAAACCGATAATTTTCGGCATAGCCTTAATCGATCATAGATTTGAAGTTAAAAAGTAAAAAGCTTTGATGTATTTCAGAAATTTATACTTTATTTCTAAGATTTATTTCTAATATCGGAAAATTTCAGAGTAAATTTTCTATTTGTACTATTGTAGAAAATATAAAAGAATTTAGACAATTGAATGCGAATGTGATCAAAATTATAATAAATTAGAAAAACTTTGCTCATGTATCAAATGGTTTTATAAAATAATTAGATGTTATCATGACGTAACAATCAAGGTACTCACATTTGAAACACTAAAATTAAAGAAAGCCGAAGAAAATAATTAAAAATTGAAATTAAATGAAAATTTATTACTCATTATAACTTTCATTCACAAGGAACATCCCATATGCCATTTTGTGGAGCGCAGTCGATTTACATAATAAAATTTTAATTCCAGCGGTCCACAGGGCATTTATTTATTTTCGCCTCTAGAGGTCTTAATTTTCTAGTAGTGGCCTCGATGATTTTTCAACATAATTTTGCTTTTAAACGATTGAAAATGAATTAATGAATCAATGGATTTTATCATCGCCTTTTAAAATTCATTTTCAACGTGGAGGGCTTCCTGATCAATTTCTGCTTCAGGCCGTTTTTATATAAATAAAATAACAAAATGGTTTGGGTTTTTCAATGACTTACTTTATAAAATAATAAGATTAATATGATATTTGAAGCTATTTCAAATAACAGACGAGTTTATTTAACTCAGATTAGTAACAAGAAAGCAAATTGATTTTATAAGGGATCGAACTCAAAGACTTTACGATTAGAACTCAAAATGATTTTGAATAAAATAATTTCCACGTAAAAATGAATGGACTTACACTTTGAAATTTAATTCTGAACATTTGTTGAAATAATTCATCAGTCAAACCTGCTGGCTTTATCTGAGTAAATTTCAGCTCATTAGCTGAACTGTAAGCGCCTTGGTAGTAAAGCAATCTGTTTTCAGGGATATAAGATTGATCAAGCGTTAACTGTAACAAAGGGAGTGTAAAAGAATGAAATTACAATATGTATCACAAATGTCTCACCAAAGTATCAGTCGAAGGAGTCAATTCGTAAGATCTTCTAGAATCACATTGTCTAATTATAACTGATGCATTTCCCAAATATTCTATCTAAAAATGGTTTTACCCGCTCAATAAGGGTAGAAATTTGTTTAATATATAATCAAAAATAATATAAAATTAATGACTTTAAGGAAAAGTAACTTTAAAAATGCTTCAAAACTTCAATGTCATTAAATATATAGGCAAAGCCAATAAAGAACGCATTCTTTATAATCGTTTTTGGTTGCACAGCAAAGTATATCGTCATAGAAAGTTTAATATCTTACAATAAATTTTAAATTTAATGAACAATTGATATTTTAACTTTAATCAACTTTTTTCTATCTAATAATTCAAAATTTTGTCCAATTACATCAAGTATTTCTTTAAAAACTGTGATACTGTTTGATATTAAAAACTTCTTTTAAATAAATATGACTTATTGAATGGAAGTTTTTGTCAAATATTCACAGTAACGATAAATAAATTACAAACCATATGGTTTTAAACGAACACTGTTAAAAAAAGTAAAAAAAACATAATTATACGACTACTTAACTTTTATAATTAATATTAGTTCTTATTC
>JAKGRZ010000074.1:0-70000 GCA_022537955.1 Schmidtea mediterranea | reverse complement strand
AATAGGAAAAGAAATTGTAAAGGATCTATGTTGTTCAAACAAGTGAAAATAAATTTTAAATATATTTAATGATAAATATTTTTTAAAAAGTTAACTAAAATGCCAACAATGTTAGGATAAAGATTTTAAAACAAAACTTAAATAATTAAATAGAATAATTAATTATCGTGTTAAAAATATGTAATGAATTTTAATAAAATTATAATGATAAATTCAAATAAGTTTAAAAGTTAAAGTACGGAATGATGAAATTGCTTGATTGTAAAATTAATCTTTAGGAATGTTTGTAATTTAAATATATTAAATATTTATTGAATGTTTGTGTATTAATATTCCCTATTCAATTGTTAATTCATGCTTAGTGAAATATCCTTAAAAGAAATACTAAAAAACATTTATGATTAAAAACAACTTTACATCGTTGTTTTAATATTGTTTTGTTTGTGGTTATTTTTGATTATAGTTTGGAATTTATTATAATTTAGTTTTTAATGGACGTATTAAATTTACGAAATCAAACCGCTAATATTGATTATAAGATTAACAATATTGTAAAATGAAGCACATAAAAATCTTACAACTAATTTTGTAAATCTATCAATTCAATAAAAAATTATTAAAATAATATAAAATCAATAAGAGCACAGCTTTCTATTTTTAGTTAAAATTCCTTTGAAATTAAAATTGATTTAACACGAAATCTTTGCTGGGTAAAATTGTATACTAAAATTTGTTTAAATACTTAATTTATAAAATATATATTTATTATAACTTATTAAAAACCCTTAAATATATATTATTAAATTGATGTCATTAATACTTGTTAGAATAATATAAAGTGTAGAAATATCATAATTATTGTGGCAAAGTAAAGAATTTCATCTTATTTCATGTTACCAAAAGTGGAATAATCCAATTAAATATGAAAAATTTACTTATATTTTACACGTTAAATAATTTAAATAACAATTCATAATGTAAATTTACCTTCCAGCCATTTGTCCACAAAGGCGCTGATGGTGTACTTTTAAGGTCCAATTGTGACACTAAGAACGGTCTATCGTAGGCCATTAAAAGTTTATTCTAAATACGATAAATTGCATTTTTTTAAATAAATTTTGGATATTTATGGTAAAAATTTCAAATTTCAACAAGTGAAAAATTACAATTCTTTATCCTATATCAAGTCACAGTGTTTGTAGGTTTAGGCGTGGATTTTAAACAATAGAAGTTTACACTAATTATTAAAAGCAATTTATGAACAAATATTTATTTTTTAACAAAATCAAAAAATAAATATTTAAAATATGAAATCTTTGGCTTAACTTCAAGAAAGTACCACTGAAACACACGGTTTACTAGATATTTCCGCAGATTCCTGTCATTATGAGGTAGAAGAGAAAAACCTATAATTTTAAAAAGGTTTCTTTTTTTATAAAAAATCTTTAAAAACATTAAAACTAAAAATGATATTTCATGTCAAATTAGCAAAAAATCAAATTTACCATATACATAGCGCCAGGAGGATAAAGTACAACAGTTGCTCCTGAAAATGATGCCCACGGTATATTGATGCATCCATCAATGGCCAACTGAAATAGAAATCATAAATAAATTTCCCATAATTGTCAAACTAAATGAAAAAAATAGTAAAAATCCACATTATTTTTTTAAATAAAATGTTTAAAAAAAATTCTGCTTAATCAAATTGAAATTTATTTTAAATTTATTTATTAAATAAAACTGATTTAAAAAAAATTGTAATTATAAATGTTTAAAAATAAATTCTAAATGAAAATAGCACATTTTTTCTTACACATTTAAAAAATGTTAATTAAAATGTTTAAAATTCACAATCTAATTTTGATAAAATTTTATCAGGAAATTAAGAATTTAGAAAATTATGCCAAAAATTTATATAATAAATAAAATACTTTAAATCCATAGCTGGCGTTGTAGTGAGCGATACGATTCAGGTTGAAAATATTGTTAGTAGGTTCATCAAACAGTTGAATGAGATCCGAAACGGTGCGCAAACTACCAAAAGCAGAAGTTTCTTTCAATCTATCACTCCACTTTGAATTTAGTAAATCTCGAAGAATTACTTTAGGACGTGATAAACTTTCAATTAAAATCTGTAATTCTCCCTGAGTTGGTTTACAACTCATTGAGTAATAGTAGCCGTCATCATATCTCGGAGGGTCAAAAACTACCCCGAGGGAATGATAATGAGTTTTAGTTGTATTATGAATCTAAACAAAGGTTTATGAAAAAAATAATTGGAGATAAATCAAATGGTGAAAATTTACACTTAATATTTTTCCTTCTGTATTTTTCGGCGCTTTAAAGATTCGTATTAGTAATGTGGCTCCGGGAACTGGAGCAATGCGATTTATTTCAAACCATGATTCAGAAAATGGAAAGGTTGTTGGATTAGGACCAGAGGAATAAACTCGAATTTGGTGACCTCCGTCATTTAAAGATACCTGTAATATTACATAATTTATTGAAATATACAATACATAACAAAATATCATACTAGAACTCCTAAATCATCAAATGATGGTTGCTCATTGGTGCCGGTTTCTACAAATATTTTTAAAGCCGCATATCCAAACAGTACCAGGTTTTTTTCCTCTTTGTCAAACGTAAAAATCTATTTAAAATGGATTTGATACATTAATAATTTTATTTATTTTATCTGCATTATTTTAAAATTATATATCTCACAATAATTAAAAATTTTAAGACGAAACTTTCCTGAAAGATGATTTAGAAGAAAGGGACAATCAGATTTCCTGGTCTATCTCCAGTCATAAATCTTTTTGGAGACATTTAAAAAAAATTATATCAAAAAAACAGCTAAGAATTTTAATGAAGAGGAGAAAGCTAAAATATCAATAGAAAAGTGTATTCTTTTTATCATCGATTACACATGTGCATTATTTTTAGATAATAAATAATACTGTGTAAAAATGTGGTTTTATTTTGGATAAGTTTAAAAATATAAAATTTCAAAATACAGTAGTTACTTTATACAGATTGAGTATTTGATATAAAATTTTAAGCACTAAGATAATTTTTTTTCAAATTTTAATAAAATGCTAATATTAAATTTAGATAAAATAGATTTAAAAATATTCAAATATTATATCATTCTTGACGTTCAATACTAATAAAAAAAATTCATGTATAAATTTGTTCTATTATGCAATGACATAAAGAATTTTTTTATTGTTTGACTATGAATCAGATGTTATATTAATATTCACAAATTTTCGACTCAGCCTTTTTCAAGTGATTTATTCTAATCTGTAAATAAATATTCAGACAATATTAAACGTTGAGTATTTTAATTAAAATTTTCAGTAATTTATGTTTCATTAAATAAGATAATTTTGTCCAGTAAAAAGATTAAACTGTTCAGTAAAATGATGTAAATGTTCAAATTATTCAAATTATTAAAAATTTATTTTAATTACTGAACATTTATTCAAATTACTGGACATTTAATCCATTTTACAGAGTATAAAAATATTGAATATTTTAATCCAATTACTGAACGCTTTATCTAAAATACTGAACATTTAAATCGCATCCATAAATATTTACTAATATCTCGATATAAGGGTTTTTTAGAACTTGATAAATTTCAGTGCTATTAGAATATTGTTATATCGAAAATTTATTATAAAAATTGATGATTAAGTGGTTTTAAATATATTTATAAATATTAATTACATAGAAATAAAATTGGTAACTCAAATATACATTTATCTAAAAGAAATATAGAAAAGCATATTTTATCAGCTTCAATTGAAACACAAAATAATAAATGAACAATTAGCCAGTATATACTTGAGTATAAATTTAAATATTTTTAAATATAAATATATTTGATTGTAAATATTTTGCTAGTTGGTTTTTCTTAATTGTCTTAATTTTGAGCAATTTTTCATTATATGAATAGAAGATGGCAAATTTTACAAAATATCAGACATATTTACAAATGAAAAATGTCCAACTGCTTTCTGATGGCGAAATGAACTTCAATGATAAGGATGCTAAAGCATTTGTTTTAAGGAATTTAAATTCAGTCCAATAAGGAAGTAGTGACAAGTCTGAGGAATATAACAATGACACAGCAATTGGTAATAGTTTACAGTGTTTACTGCTTTAGCATTATTCCAGCTATGAACGATATGGTTTATGGTTTAGTGTCAAAACGGTATGTGATTTCAATGAAAGTGGACCAAATGGAATTATTTTAAGAGTCAAAAAAGAAATGTTTGCATAGAAGCAGCAGAAATATATGATGTAATGTTTTACAATAGTTCTGGACGTTTATTACTTCAATATAATCATAGAATGATAATTATCGTGGTTTAATGGATCATGGAAAGTCTGGTTCCAAATATAACAATATATTAAAAAAGCATTTAAATTATGTTTTATGGTTGACATTGTTGACATTGGTTGATGCATTGTGACTTGGAGAATATTTTATTATAATAACTAGCAATTCATTTTTGCTATTATTTTTAAAAATAAAATTACTTTTAATAGTAAAGTTGAGGATGGTGATAATTGTGGTTGACGAATTTCAATTCGTTCATTGAATTCTGGATTGTATATGTCAGATGAAAGAGATGTAAAAGCTGAAAACTTTGGTCCTTGGACAACAAGATCTCGATTCAATATCCGACCTTCAACTTTTGCTATTGTAACACTATCTGGCCAACATCGACCAGAGTCGATATACAGGTCTATTCCATCACTTTGGTGATATGGTAATAAAAAAGGTTCAGATCTTTCATTGGGAATCCAAGGTTGCTAGAAGACAGAATAATAATAATCCAATCAATACTAATAACAATTAGGAATGGGTATTAATAAAGCATTATTAATAAATTAATTATAATAAATTACAGTATTATAATGAAAAATGAAAGCAAAGATAATAATAAAAAATGGAAACGAAGATGCAATAATTGGTATTATTCTAAAAAGATCGAAAAAATAAAACAAAGTGTTTAAAATGCAAGCGTATAATAAGTAAAAAAAGGTTTTATTGAATATGATCATAAAAACAAACTCAAAGAATTTATTTGAGAATGAAACAGTGAATAAAACTGGTGAATCATTACTTCTTCTTGAAGACGAATCGACACTATTGTTTAGAGTCAAAATACTTTAAAGCCTTCATTTTAAAACTTAATTCCTTCAAAAAGTAATTTGACAACAAAAATATATATTTGCTATGTTTTTAAAAACATGGAAAATTTTGAGTTGACCTACATAATTGTGATTGTATCCCACACCTGAAAATATTATATATATATATATATATTCATGACCAACATAAAATTTCGATTCGACCTTTGTTTTGTTTTTCAGTGATTTTACTAGTTTTATTGTTTATTTTATTGTTTCATTTCGAATTATATCAAGCCCTAATACGTTGAATTTTCGTTAGATTATTCAAATTTTAAAATGTATTGCTTAAATTAATTAAAATTTCGCATTTGACCGACTTGTTTGCTTGAGTTTATAAAATTTAATTTTAAATTTTGCTGGAGTGGATCCAATTTATTTATTATTGCTAAAGGAGGGTGAAAAATATCATTATACGGCAGTAACTAATTTACAATCCTTGATGAATTGTCATAAAAACAATGATTGTAATGTTCGAATTTGTTGTAAATGGTGCGAAAATTGCTTAAACGGATTTCGAAAGCCTAAAAATTTCAAGAATCATGTAAGAAAAATCAGTTGGGTACTACACTATATACATTACCAAAAGATAATGATAAATATTTGGAGTTCAAAAACTGGTCGAAAACTGTAACCCAACCATATGTTATACATGCAGATTTTAAATCTATTTTACCAAAAGATTCAGTTTACCACCAAATACATTTGCCAATTTCTGCTAGACTCTTATTAATCAACAACTTCACTGGAATGTCAAGTTACCATCATTTCATTGGTCAAAACTGTGTTTATGAATTTTTAAAGAAGGTCTCAGATATAGGAACAAACATTGTGATACCATATTAAAAAGAAGAGGGTAAAACGCTAATGAAACCACTTACTTTTGATGAAGAATATTCATTTGATAATTGTGAATATTGTTATTTGTGCAATAAGAACATAGTAGATAAGGTTAGAGATCATGACCATTTTACAGGAAAAATGTTGGTCCTGCATGTAAAAGTTGTAATGTTAATAGGAGCATCAAAGAATTATTACCCGTAGTTTTTCATAATTTACGTGGGTATGACTTACATCATGTCCTTAAGTATGGAATAAATCAATTTCCAAATTGGAACTGTTCATGTATTCTAATTAGTAGTGAAAAGTTCTTATCCATTATGGTATATTTTGGTAAGCTTAGAATACGTATTATCGACTCTTACCAGTTTGTAAATGACTCATTAGCTAGGGCTGTGAAAACTTTGACTATTTTACTTTTAACAAAATTTGTTTTTACTGGTAATATTGTTAATGAAAAAAAATGTATTTTTCCATACAACTTTGCCACTAGTTTAGAGGTCCTTGAAAACACTTATGAATAGCCTCCAATCTGGGAAGAAGTGAGTGAAATTGAATATGAGAAAGCTCAATTAATTTGGACTGAAACTAAATGTGTAAATTCACTTGACTATATGATGATATACTTGAAACCCAATTGCTTTCTTTTAGCTGACTTTTTCCAACAATTTCGGGCGAAATCTATAGCTCATAATAGTTTAGAGCCTTTGGATTATTTTGGAATTCCTGGAATGTCTTGGAGTTCTGCGTTAATAACTTTAGATAAACCCATTGAGCTATTGCAAGACATGGACATATATAATTTCTATGAGGGTGGTATTCGTGGAGGTCTTACTTTTGTTAATAAAAACTTTGTAAAAACTGATGAAACCACTGAGTTGCTTTATATAGTTGCTTTATACGGTTGGGCCTTAAGTCAACCTTTACCTTGTGGCAAATTCAGTTGGATACTTGATAGTTTTGATTTAATATTGTTTGATTGTTTTTCTTTAAATCTTGAATCTTTATCGTATGGGTATACTCTTGAAGTAGATCTTGAAATTCCTTCTGATCTACACGATAAATAGACGACTTTCCTATTGCAGCTGAGAAAATGAAACCCGAGGGATCTAAGGTTGAAAAATTGTTATTGACTCATTACCCAAAAAAGAATTATGTGATTCATTGGCGTTTACTAAAATTATACTTGTCTCTTGGTGTTAAGGTTACTCAAGTGAATCGAGCTGTAAGATTCAAACAGTCTCCTATTTTTAAAGACTACATTGATACCAATACAGAGTTAAGAGCAAGAAACACAAGCACGCTAGATAAAAATTATTATAAGCTCCTAAATAACAGTTTGTAAGTTAAAACCGCCAAAAACCTGAAAAAAAAGAATGAATTTAATATTAAAAGAATTTAAGACAGAAAAGAAGATGATTACATATGCTTCTAAACCAACTTTTCAAGCTGATGATCTAATTGCTGCTTTGTTAAATCCTGACTCGGTATGCTTAGATCGACAGAGTTATATAGGACAATCGGTACTTGATCTGTCTAAACTTCGAATGTACGAGCTACAGTATCCAGATTTGGAAAAGTATCGACATCAATTTAATTGTGAGATTAATATTGTTGCTGGAGATACTGACTCTTTCTTCTTGGAGATTAAAAATTGTAAACTGGATATCCTTTTGTCTGAAATGGTTAAGGATAATATTTTTGACACTAATTATCCGTCTAATCACACACTTTACACTAAAAAACTCGATTCGGTCATAGGTAAATTCAAGGATGAAAGCAAAGGAGAAGGTTATGACGAATTCCTTAGACCCAAATGATAAAGCTTACTAGGAAAATCAAAATGCCTAAAAGCTAAGGGAGTCACATTGAAGGACACAACGTTAACTCATAAATCTTATAAGGACTATTACGAGAAAAACACTACGTTTTCTGTACCTCAATTTCGTATTGGTACAAACAATCACCAACTTTATAGTTTTAAAACTTCAAAGGTTTCACTAACAAACAAAGAGGATAAAAGGGTTTGGGTAGAAAAGGTCACTATATCATAGAGACTGACAATGAATAAAGATAATAATTTTCCGCATGATTATCCAACAGCACATCCAACAGCCTATCAAACAGATCATCTAACAGCTCAGCCAACTGTTCATTGAATTAATAAATGTATACCTATATACGTTCTTGTTCTTATTCATTATTTTTGTAATTTTTTTGCGTTTACATTATATTTTAGTTAGTTTTTTTTTGTTAAGGGGTGGGTACCAAAAAGTGCGCAAGATGGCACACATCTACCTACTTAATAATAATAATAATAATAATAATAATAATAATAATAATAATAATAATAATATAATAATAATAATAATAATAATAATAATAATAATAATAATAATAACAATTAATAAATGCTTATTACAACTACTTAAAACACAATAATCACGATAATCAGAATTTATTAGCGCCTCTAGTATCTCCGTTAGATTTTTTAATTATCTTGATAAAATATAAAAATAAAAATTTGCAGCATTTTAAATAATTAAAAGAATAATAATCCTAAAATAGGAGATTTTGATTAAAATAAATTTAAAATAAATGAAAATATGAAAATTTTTTAAAAAAATGTTTAAAAAACATAAATAATAACTAAATTAAATTAATCTTACTTTAATATTCTTTTCATCACCTTCACTTGAAATATCACTACTTGATGTAGCAGATTCATAAACAGGTTGAGTATGAAAAATCCTTAATTTTAGTTTAGCTCTTCCAAATTTCTTTTGGCCTATATTGTATAAAAATCTTTAAATGATAGAACATGGCAATTAAAACTACAAAAAATAATAAAATTATTAAAAAATAAAATTGATAAAAATTATAAATGATTAAAAGTTACAATAGAGTTAAAAAATACATAATTACTTTTCAACTGAAATACATGTTTATTGTTTATATTGTTTTATTTTTTTTTGAAACAATATTAGTGTAACATAAAATACGATGAATATAGTTTTGTATAATTTTGTAAACTTGCAAATTCATCAATTACATTGTGCATTTCTAATTTGTTGCATATATCGATATCATTGCTAGTTCAATTAATCTTGTGACATTGTTGACCGTAAATAAATTTTAATTACTGTAAAATCCCGAGTATAAGCTGCAGCTAATACGAACAAAAAGGCAACATTTTTGAATTGCAGCTAATATGATGTGCAGCTTATACAACTAAAAAACAATTCAAATTGAAGATAAGATTATTTATTTAAATTTTCAACATCACACTTTTCATTGTCAATAAAAGTGAAAATTCATTGGCCATCTGAAATTCCCAATCTTTCGATAATTGTTGCTTCGTGGTAGTCCGTCGAACACAAATATTCTTGCGTTTCATGAAATTATCAGTCCATTTAGAGCTCGTGGCAAATCCTTCAATTTTTATCTCTTTGGCAATTACTTGTGCATGTAAACGAATTCGAACAACCGACACTTGAAGTTCTCGTTCACGTTGAATTAGGATCCATTCGTGTAATTTCGTTTCCAATTTCGGATATCTAGCGTTACCACCACGCAAAGATCTTTGATTTGGATTCATTGCTTTGATAAGAGACTCTTGGGCGATCCATCGTAGAATAACAGTTTCATTAATATCATATCGTCTTGCAACCTCCCGTATGTTTCCTAACTGACGAGCTAATTCAATAATTTATTTTTTCTTTGCTGAACTAAAAGATCTTCGTTGTTTCTTTTGTTTTTGTTCAGAATCGTTATCCATTTTAATCAAGGATTCAAAACAGTGCAATAAAAAATGTAAACAATATAAACGATTAAAACAAAATGGTTATTGTCACGGTGAAATTTGTATTTTAACAATAAGTTGCCGATTTTAAAATCATGTGTTTTCAACGCAAATGTTGCAGCTAATACGTGCTGCGGTTTATACGACTAAAAAATACATTTTTATAAAAATGTCATCTGCAGCTAATACGCACTACAGCTTATACTCGGGATTAACAGTAGTTTAAGCTTCGAAAAAGATCGTTCTCCGCTTGCAACTGACACTGGAAAAGTTAATAATATTCTAATAGCAATTACAAATTTGGAAAACTTTTTTTATACATATAGCAAGATGTTGATACATACAGTCTTTCAAAAATTCCTTTGACATTTTTATTTAATTAAATATTTCTTTTGAAGATATGTTTTTTCTCGACATCGGAACGCATTTAATAAAATCAGCACAATGCATATTTTTAATGTTTTATCGTCCATTCTGTAAATTGCTTTTATATTTTGTAGAAATTCAAATATTTCACTGTACACTTTACAGAAGTATGACATTATAAATTTTTATTATATATTCACAAAATCCTACCAATTATATCGCCTTTTCTATCAAAACTTATTGAATTTGGTGCAACGACCGGGTTCTCATAAAATGGAATATCGTGTAGACCTTTGTTGATTTTTAAAAGTTTTAGATTTATTGAATGATGACTTGGAATATTCTCTGAAATTAAAAGAATTATTATAAATTAATAATAATTAAATAAACATGGCGATGATTTAATTACAAGAAAGCACCATTCAAATACATTTTTACTTTATCATTTCGATAGTTTCAATATGAAAAAAATTAAAAAACTTAAATGAAATAGAATTGTTGATAGAAATATCACAAGATATCACAAATTTTTTATTTGCAAAAAAATTGGAATTGAAGTGTGTTTGTTTAAATATGATTTCTTTAGAATTTATGGTGTGACATTTTTGAAAATATAATAATTTTTGTATTCAATGGCTAAAATAATATCTCAAGATTCATTAAATAATGTTAATGTTAAAAAAATTGAAATATTTGACAAGTAAATACATTCAACAATTATTGAAGCAAAACATCAATTTTTAGCACAAATCAACTAATTTTTAAATATGAAAATGATGAAAAAAACAGAATAATTACTACAAAACAAAATTTACAAGCCTCTGTATACATACATATATATTTCTATTAAAGTGCTATTTATAGTTATAAATCTAATATTCGGGGTTATAAATTTATTATTCAAAGTTATAAATTTATTATTCAAGGTTATAAAATATATTATTCAAGGTTAAAGATTTATTTAAAGTTATAAATTTTATTTTTCGGTATTGTAATTTTCTAGACTTTTTAAAAGTTCTTGAATGGCGGTTCCTATTGTTCTTTAGATAGCTCGATGTACCATTAAAATTTCAAATTTAGTATAATTAATAAAATTTATTAATTCAAAATTATATTTAAAGATGTTGAATGTACGTATTACAAAATTGTAATAGGTTTAAATGATGCCAAATGAAATCAGTGATTTGTTACGATAAAAGAAATTATAATTGTGAGGAGTTAAAATTAAAATACTAAATTAAATTAGTTCACGATTAAAATTTGTAAAGTTTTAATTGAAACTTAAATTATTTTAAGATATTAAAATTGAAATGATAATTGAAATTTTAAAATAAAATAATTTTTAATAAAATTGAAATTCAAGTATGAATGCAATGGTATGTTGATATTTGGTTGAAATTAAAATTTAGAAAATGTCCCAAGAATATTTGTTTATATAATCAGATTTTTATGAAATATAATTTGGATTTAATAGTCTTAGTAATTTATTTTGATGACTGAAGAATTAAATGTTATAGCTTCTAACATGGCGACCATTCCAACGGATCTGCTTATTGGAAGATTACTTCCAGAAAAATTCCACAGAGGAGATGACCTCGAATTATTTATCAAAGAATGTCAGAGGTTCTTTGAAATAACGAAGACACCAGTGAAGACACAAATGGTACTAGTTATTACACTTCTGGACAGGACTTTGATTGAAGAATTTGAAGCCGCAGAAGGTAAAACCGTTGAACAGAAATTAAGAGCAGCTTTTCATCGACCAACGTCATTGATTGATGACTTAAGAGAAGCCTTGAACTACGAGCAAGGTAACGATTCGGCGGAAATATTTATAGAGAAAATATCAAAAATGACTAAAAAATTGGCCTCACACACTTGGAATAAGGAAGAAATTCAGAAATGTTTATTGACACATTGTGTAAGAGATAAAGAAGTCAGGAAAGAAATCGAAATGAAAGATCTCAAAACGGCGGAACAAATTAAAGAAACTATAAAGAAGAGAGAAAAAGTTAACAAGGTTATTGAACAAGTAAACACGGTGAGATCAATACGACCTACAACTGGGGGAAGAACTTATAGAGATGTAGTACAAGTTGGAGCCACGAAGAGAGAAATCAACGAATGGAAACCAGAGACAAGAGTTAAAGTGATAGAATGCTGGGACGTGTCAAAAACCGGGACACAGTAGCAGAGAATGTAATATAAAAAGAAGATTTCAATGTTATGCATGTGGTGTTGAAGGTCACATACGAAGAGAATGCCCAACAATCAAATGTCATAGATGCAATGCACGAGGACACAAAGAAAGAGAGTGCTACACAAATATGGAAAGACGAAATCAAGGAAGAGATCGAGACCAAAGGAAGATGTCAGGAGGAAGAATTCAAAGAAATACCTATCAACAAAGGGAAGATATGTATCAACCAAGGAACGTACATCAAAGACAATGGGGAAACCAACAATATAACAGAAAAGATATTGCAGCTATCGAGTCTGATGATGAGATGATGAATACAAAACAGTCAAGCCAGCCAGACGAGTATAACAGGGAGAATGACCCAAACGAGCACGCTCCGTCAAACGGGACATTGATCGGAGCAATTTACTAAGTAAGATTGATTTCAACCAAAGAATGAATGCTAACGGTATGTGTAATTTAAGTATGGATGATGATTGTATGATTGATAAAGATTGTAGTGTTTTTGAACGTGATATTAATAATAATAGTAGTGTAGAAATTAAAAAGTCGAATGATAAGGAAAGTCAGAAAAAATTTAAAGAGGAGTGTAAAGTAAATGAAGTAGTAAAACACGAGGAAAGAACGATAGAGAAAATTTACAAATTCCTAAAGAAAAATGGAGACGTGTGTATTAATGAAATTGTAGAAGATACTAGAGAGCAGAATATTTTGTCAGTAGAAGAACAAAAAAGTCCAGTAATAACATATAATATAATGCAAGGTAGACCGAGTACAACACTGGATATCCAAGGGCGGAAAGTAGATTGTTTATTGGATACAGGAGCGCGAATTAATGTGATGGCTAAATCTGTAATTGATCGATTAGAAAATATCGAAATATTAGAAACAAGGGAATCGCTAAGATGTGCAAACAACAGTAGATTAGAAACTATGGGTAAACTAAACATCAATGTTAAAAAGGGCAGTATGGAAAGAAATGTAACATTCATTATAGTAAAGAATTTAATACCAGAAATTATTGGAGGAGTAGAACTACAAAGGTTATTTGGTATAGAATTGAAATGTATACTAGAAGAACATGGAAAACGTAGTGATTTCATTTGCGAAATAGAAGCTAGATTTGGGCGGATTATAACAGATGAAGAAAGATTACGTCATGCCATCGACGTTTTAAAAGTTACCGGAAATAAGAGACTGCTAGAAATATTTCAGGCAAACAAGAATGTTTTTATGGCAGATAAATGGGACATTGGGTGTACCAATCTGATAAAACATAAGATCATCACGAAAGGAGAGCCAATAATGATTAAACCGAGACGTCAGCCAATAAATTTGGAAGACAAGATTGAGGAAGCAATAAAAATCTAGAAAACAACGGAATAATTAGGAAGTGCAATTCACCGTGGAACACACCTTTAGTTTGTGTATGGAAGAAAGAGAAAAAAGACATCAGGCTTTGTCTAGACTTCAGACAATTAAACAAGATAACAGAAAGACAAGCATTTCCAATGCCAAATGTAGATGAAATTTTCGACATCCTACACGGATCCAGATATTTTAGCTCAATCGACTTGGGAAATGCTTATTACCAAGTGAAGTTAGATAAAGAATCTCAAGAGAAAACAGCATTCTCAACAAAAGAAGGACAGTTCTGTTTTAACAGGATGCCGTTCGGTATTGCAGCGGCACCAGGAACATTTCAAGAATTAATGACGAAAGTATTGAAAGACTTGTGGAAAGATGGAGTGATGGTATATTTAGACGACATCCTAATATTCACAAAGACAGAAGAAGACCATTATAACATATTTGGAAAAGTCCTAGGGAAGATCGCAACAGCAGGACTAAGATTGAACCCCGAAAAATGTCAAATATTTAGAAAAGAAGTGAAGTTTCTGGGACACATAATAAATAAAGACGGCATACAAACAGATAATACTAAAATAGAAGCAATACAATCATTTCAAAAACCAAAATGTGTGAAGAATCTGAGGAGCTTTCTGGGTATCTGTAACTATTATCGACGGTTCATAAAAGACTATGCAAAGAAGGCAAGAGCACTAGAAAGTATATGCGGAAAAAACAATGAGAAAATAAGATGGACAGAGATGTGTGAAAAGGCTTTCGGGGAAATGAAAGAAGCATTGATAACCGCCCCAGTATTGGTATTTCCAGATTTCAGAAAAGAATTTATATTAGACACAGACGCGAGCTTCGATACTATTGGAGCAGTTCTTTCGCAAAAGGATGAAAAAGGACATGAACATGTCATCGCATATGGTTCACATGCGATGAGCAGCCACGAAAAAGGATACTGCATTACCAGAAAAGAATTATTGGCAATATACTATTTTTGTAAACATTTCAACCACTACTTATATGGTAAGAGATTCGTACTGAGAACGGAGCATAAAGCTATTACGTTTATGGTAACAACGAAGAAACCAATAACGGCTCAATTCCAGACATGGATCAACTATTTAAGCAGTCTGGATATTAAAATGGAATACAGGAAAGGAACAAGCCATACAAACGCGGATATGCTATCCAGGAAAACATGCGGAACATGTGTACAGTGTATGATGGAACACGAAGACGCAAAAACCGGCAAAATTAAAACCAGAATATTAACAGTAACAGCAGAAGGCGGATATAACAAGTGGCAAAATGACAATATGGAGGTCCAAGAAATAAAGAATAAGTTAGAAAATAAAGATTGTAAGTTCATAATGGAAAACAACACGGTACTAACTAAACAAGGTAAAATATGGATACCGTCAGATAATAGACAGAGGATGATAAAAGAAGTACACGTATTGCTGTGCCATGCAGGTGCACAGAAAGTAACAAAATATATCCAGAACAACTGCGACATGGAAAATCTAGCAACGGAAGTAAAAAAGGTAATTGAGAACTGCGAAAGATGTCAGAAAATGAAAACGATAACAACCAAGACAAAGGAGGAAACTCAAACAATAAAGAGTACAGAACCATTCGAGAAGATATATATGGATATATGTGGGCCATTGAAAGAAACGTTCAACAAAAAGAAATATATTTGCGGAATCATTGACCACTATAGTAAATACATCTCATTAACGGCCATAAACAAGCAAGACGAAAGAACAATTAGTGAGACGTTATTAAATAAATGGATATTAAAGTTTGGAGCGCCAAAAGAACTTCATGTAGATTGTGGGAAGAACTTTGAAGCAAGAAGCATAAAAGAACTAGCAAAGACAGCTGGCATTGAATTAATTTTCTCAAGCCATATCACCATAACACGAATGGTATTATTGAAAGACAATTCAGAACAATCAGAGAGTATATTAACGCGTCATTGAATGAAGGAGGAAGGAAAAACTGGGCTGATATAGTGCCAGAAATAGAATATACGTTAAATGCAACAGTTCAAAAAAACAACGGGAGTAAGCCCAGCAGAGATTATATTTGGGAGGAAGATCGACAGAATGAAATGGTACTCGAATAAAGAAATAAATAGAGAAGATATGGAAAAGAGAATAGAGGATAAAACACTAAAACCAAAAATAAGCAAAACAGTGAGAAATTTTGAAATGGAAGATGTGGTCTTGATCAAACAAGAAATTCGAAATAAAGACGATGCAAGGTGGGAAGGCCGTACAAAGTGATAAAGAAAATACATGAACGGAGCTACTTACTTAAGGATCAAAATGGGAAGATGGTAGTCAGAAATGTTGAGAAGATCAAACATTTTAAAAAAGGGGGATGTGAGGAGTTAAAATTAAAATACTAAATTAAATTAGTTCACGATTAAAATTTGTAAAGTTTTAATTGAAACTTAAATTATTTTAAGATATTAAAATTGAAATGATAATTGAAATTTTAAAATAAAATAATTTTTAATAAAATTGAAATTCAAGTATGAATGCAATGGTATGTTGATATTTGGTTGAAATTAAAATTTAGAAAATGTCCCAAGAATATTTGTTTATATAATCAGATTTTTATGAAATATAATTTGGATTTAATAGTCTTAGTAATTTATTTTGATGACTGAAGAATTAAATATTATAGCTTCTAACAATAATAAAAATTATTTTTGTAAAAACACTTTCATATATTAAACACCGCAAACTACTTAATAAGCAATTTGAAATATATAAGATTAATCAAGTACAAGTATTGATAATTCAAAGATAAAAATTATGTTAATTGTTTTTAAATTTTGAAAGAAAAATAAAATTGTTTATTTAGTTATAATAAACAAATTGTAATAAAAAAGAACAGATTTTAGGAACACAACAAAAATATCCATAATATATTCGTAACAAATGCAAGCAGATTTATGTTGATTGGATTCATGATCAACTTGAAATAGTGTTGAGAATTTATCATTCAATCGGAACTTGTGAGGATATAAAGTAATTGTGACAAAACATTAGGCTGTTATTATAGATTGAGAAATAATGTTGACTGATGAAATTAATGTCTTGTCTGATTTATCAGCTGTATAATGGATTTTTGTGTGGCCCAAATAGAGATTCCTAATTTATTGGAAATTGAATTGTGTAAGTTTTCGATATTGTACGACGTTGGGGATTTATCTAATAATTCAAAAAGCTTTCAGTCGATTTAGCCAATTTAAATCTGACACATTTCCTGTTTATCAACCCATTTATTATAAGCTTCTCTGAAACTAGACTCTGAATTTAATTGGCTGGACTAGAAATCTTTAGAATGACATATACTCTGAAGACCTAGGTTAGTTTCATTTCACTTAAAAACGAATGTGCTGAAACTAGCGTGAAACAAAGCAGCAATTTCAACGATTGAATTTTGACTTGAAACATTATCGATGAATGGTTGATGATATTCAAGATTTGTTGGTACGTTTTGAAAATGCAAAAAGTGGCATTCGTGTTAAGAGTTAAAATATTTAAAAAAAATTAAATATTTGTTATTTTTAATAACCCATTTGTAATTTAATTTTAAATAATTAAAATTTAATAAATTTAGGTAAAAATTAAATGTGAAGTTATTTAAGGGATAAAATGCGTTCAGAAACCTTTACATTAAAAATCTGTTGGTGGAATCGCGTTTGGAAAACGATATCTATTCTATACATTCTCTGCAAAATTTCGTAAATATTAAGTTTTTCCGAAGCTATAAATAACTTTGAAATGAATGGCCAAACAGGTGATATGATCTCATTATACAAAGCAGGTTATAGCTGTCATTTCGTAATATTTTAATTTTTCACTATCCGTGAACGTGTTAATATTGTAATTTCTTCTTTGATATTCATTATTTAAAATTTTTGAAAATCGAATATCTATGTTAAAATTACTTTAAATGAAGCCTGCAACGCCATATTAAATTTTGCAGAATATTATTAATATACTAGCTTTTTTATTATATTAATTTACAAGATAACTGTTATTAATTGCCTTTGAATCAGATTATTAATTGATATTCACAAATCATCTGATTCATAGACAATGAATAAAAAAATTCTTAATGATATATATATATATATATATATATATATATATATAATCATACTTGCAATTCTTCGAACTGTAACCAAAGGTATAGCAGTCCAAGTTATTAATTCTTCCATTTCGGCATTTTCATTATTTTCCATATAAAATCGAGCATAAACTACAGAACCAAAGAATAAATCAGAACTCTTAAATTGGCCGATTTGCTTTCCAAATTGATAACAAGCCATCTTGAAATCAGCACGAACAAAATTAGAGCAACACGTAACTGGTCCGATATCACTCATCAAAACTTCACCTTTTTTAGGACCGTCTGTATGATAAGCAGTTAATTGGACTTTGGCAAATCGAAAACCATCCCCAATCGTGACGTTTTTTACCCGAATCACTTGAAACCCGAATTCAGGTGAATCATTTAAGTCAATTGTCACGTCCGATCTTATAAAAAAAATATTCCAATTATATTTGAAAAGATTTATAAAATATAAAATTTGATAAATAAAAATAAATTCATAATAAATAATTAAATAAAGAGAAATGATTTATAAAAAAGTTTTGTTCGAACACATGTTTTATAATATATTTCGACAGTTTTTTAAGTATCCATGTTTGAGAATGTCTTAGTGTAATTTGCTTAGCGGGCGTAAATTTAGTGTCGAATCTAAATTTGTGTTGGCATTGCCATACTCAGAATGGCTTATACATTATAAGAGAATGATAAGCAAACTGTTGTGAAATTTAGATTACTAGATCGTTTATAATTCGTGTAAGATACGCAATATGTTTATTAACAAGTCAAAAACCTTTGTTGATTTTATGTTGTTTTCTGGTGTAATAAAAGTAAAATTCTTACAAAATATTTTTAAAATTTTATTTTAAAAATAATAAAAAAATAAATTAATAAAAAATATTTAATTTAAAATTAATACATGTATAAATATTCTACAATATTCATAGTTTGACTATCTTACGTGATGATGACATGAAAACTGTCAAAATATATTGTAAAACCTGTGTTTGAATGACGCTTTCCTGAAGTTAATAATAATTATTTATTATTGAAAATAGTTTTTCATAAACGAAAAAGCGGAAGATTTACATATCGTGTGTTACGGTGCCTATGTGTAATTAGGATATAATATAAATACTGGTCGCATTTCTTAATCATTTTTCAAAAAACGAACTTAGAATATTTATTTTATAACAAATAGTAATTACCTGTTTTCTTAAAGAAAAGTTTACTTTTTATAACCAATTCTGTGGGAATAATTGTTTTTTTATTAGCATTTATATTCTTCTTAATCTCCTGCATAGCAGATCTTTTTTGTTACAACCTAATTCAAAATCATGTTGCTCAAAATAACTCAGATATTTCTGATGCCTCGAGTGGTTTTGAATGTGTAATAATTATCTGCTTTAGCACACCATCTTATCTTCTACGACATCTGATATCTCTTCACCTACAACATTAAATTATATCTTACTTAGTTCATTATCAATTACTGCCTACTCTTCAACAAAATCTTGCAATTTATGTCCAGTTGTCATGGTAAGCTTTTCAGCTTGTCTAAAGTTCTCGATTGAAAACACTTCTTTATCAACTTGATAATGTATGGTTTGCCAAGGGGTTTATCCCAACAACCCACTATTGATTCAGGTTTCAGTGCATCCAAAGTATTTGATGCTATATAAAAAGCGTTCTTATTAGAGTTACGTTTACGGTTGGATTAATCAATCTACAAGTCACGTCGCGATTGACAATTGCCCAGGAACATTGGGAGCCATAGTATGACCGTTTGTTAAGTGGGCTCGTGTGTTATTGAACAGCATTTTAATCGGAACCGACTGTAATATATATTTGGAACATTATGAACCAAATTAAATTTTCTTCGAACACTAATAAATGAGTACAACGGATCAAGCCTCAACTCTGAATTTGTGAAAATAATATGAAAATTGTTACCTTATTGCATATAGTATAGTTTTCATATATTCCCGCGTTAGTCATTCTCGTGTGTTCTTTTACGACATCTGATCTTACTTACTATATTAAATATCTTGGTTTGATGGATCCAATATATATTGTGAAATAATTTTAAATCTTCCTTTATAATTTCGATTTGACAAGATTTATTAAATCGTCAAAAAATTGAATTAAGTGTCAAAAAATTATTCAACAACTTTTATCAATATATCACGATAAAATTAAGGAATGAATTAAATATTTTAAAATTTTATTTGTACACATTTTTACAAATTAAAAAAAATTAAATTATTACTCTCCATCATCATCGAATGATTGTTTTCTAGTGATTTCAGGTTCAATTGTAACACCATTCGAAACTGTAAATATGGTAAAATGAAAGCAGTATAAATGAAATACAGTAAAACACATTTGGAAATTTAATTTCTTTAAAGTAATATATCTGTTGTAAAAGGTTTTCAAAGAACTCGTTTCTACATTTTTAAATTTTAAAATGAGAGTAGCCAGTTTCGGGCCTTTTGGATGATAAATACAATGAGGGAACTACTGGGCAGATATTTATGAAGAAATTTGATACTTATTACAGCTGAGGTTGGAAAAATTAGTTTGGCGGTTGAGCCTATTAAAGTACATATAAATACAATCAAATGAACATGGCAATGATTTAATTATAAGAAAGCGCATTCAAAAATATTTACAATATATTCCGACAGCTTTCATGCCATCATAATATATAATATATGTAGGTGGTAAAAATTTTGAACAGAACAAATCATTATTATGGTTTTCAATACTTATTCATAAATTAACAATAGAATATATAATTATACAATTATATTATTTTAATAATTATAATAATTGCAATCAATAAAACAATTGAATGCTTAATCAGTGAAACATCTATAACTCTTTTCTTTCACTTAGCTTCTCTAAGTCGATTTCAATACTTATATTTGCAAATTATAGTTGATGTCACAAGTTTGAGTCACGATTGCTACGCTATAGTCATAACAATACCATCAAATTTTGTAAACTCATGCGGCCTTGATTTAAATAATATTCTTTTTAAAATTATTATATTTTGATTAAATAACCTACAATATGAATAGCTTTTTCAATCCTATATGAAATATGTCGAAATATATCGTAAAAAATGTGTTCGAGTGTCGCTTTCTTGTAAATAATTGCGATCACAAATTTTTATTATCGTTTTTTTAACATTAACATTAAAAAACAAGTATATTTTATATTTTATCTTAATTTTTTCTTTTCTTTTAGATAATGAATCACAATTACAAAAACTGTTGATTAAATAATTTTACTAATAATAATATAAGTATAAAACGGTGATTCCTTGGTAGCAGCATAACTTAATAATATATCAGATAAATGAATAACAAAATAAGCCCTTACTGCGAATTAATAATTTTTTTTCAACATAATAATAATAATAATAATAATAATAATAATAATAATAATAATAATAACAGCAACAACAATAATAATAATTATAATAACTTTCATTAAATATCAATTTTTATTCAAGTCAAAATTCATCTTCATAATATTTTCTTTATAATTTTTTTTTCTTTATATCCTAACCTCAATCGTTGCCTTCATTTTTAGGAGAATTCATGACATAATTTTAAAGGACTCACATCTGGTTACAAATATGCAATGAATTGTAATTTAGATATATCTTGAAGTTATTTGTTAAACTTAATTAAATTACTCTTGATAAATTATTAGTGAAAAATGTGTTTCTTCTATTAAATTTATAAAAATAGAAAAGATAATTTTAACATAAAATAAAATGAGATTCGATATGACACAAATTTTATTTTATTTTATTTTTTATGGAGAATATAAAAAATTAACTTTCATTATCAGATTGCAAACTGGGATTTAAACGGCTTGAAGAATCGACAAAATCGCCAAAGACTTGGTCGTTGAAACCAGCTGATGACTGAAGAATTCGGTAATGTAAAACAGCATTATGGAACTGAAATTACATAAAGACTTCACTAATTTCAACAGAGTATTCACCAAACCTGTGATAATTTCAACATTTCTTGTTCATCAATGAAACGCTGAATTGGAAAATTGTATATCAAAGCTTGCCAATGGCCTTCACTAAGTTCATTTTTTTCCGAAAACAAATCCAATCTTGTCCATGCTTCAAGGTTTGATAGCTCATGACTTTTGGATTTCATGCTCAAATGTATTAAACCAAAAGTAGTTCGTGAAACTGGGCAACTAATTAGAGTGATAACAAGCATTGTTTAAAAATAATATACTTGGATATTGTTTGAATTGAATTTAACGTTATGCATAAATCCAAATCGTTTTTTTTCATTGGCCTTATAGAAACCGGCTTTATGGAAACTGGAGTCAAAAATTCCTTATATTCTTTGTAAACGGTAAAACCAACAGTTGCAGATGTGACATTTTGAAATATTCCAGTGAGACAGTCAAGAATTATTGTAAAATTGGCACTAAATACGATTTGGTTATTTGCGAAGCTATTCAAATAATTAAATAAGGCAATGACTTAATTACAAGAAAGCGCCATTCCAACAAACGTTTTACGATTTATCAAGACAGTAATACAAGACCTACTTTGAAAATAAGACCTAGTCAATAGTTATCAAAAATAGCTTTATAAAATCGGCATTATTATAAACTAATAACTAGAAAATGAAATAAAATCTATTTTGATAAATTATTTTACAATTTCAATATTTTGATAAAATTTTTACGGATAAAAAATGATAAATTTAAACAAATACATAAAGAAAATAGTGGAAAAATCTAGAGACAAGAATATTTCGGTTTTTTGCAAAAATTGCATAAATATTCAAATAATGGAAGTGAAAAACACAGCCCAGGATCAGAAAAAAAGCCTCTTTTCACAGAGCTGGAAGATATTGTGTTTAAATAGGTTGCTGAATGAAGAGCAAATACTCTTGTAGTACGGCGAGCAGACATACAAAAATTTACTCTTTCACTTGCATCGCAAATTGATATCTCTCTCAATGATTTTAAGGCTTCTCAGTGTTAGATTGATACTTTATGAGTTGACACTGCGAAAATAAGCGTACAATGGCTCTAAGATCATTCATTGATTCGATATAGTTTTCCCAATATCAGCTATCCAATGTGATCGCCATAGATGAAACTGGTGTATTCATGGTACAGACAACTCGGACAACAATAGATTTCAAAGGAGCCTCTACTATTTATGTTCCTTCAACGGGATTTGAAAGTATGAGAGTTACCTGTGTGCTTGGAAGTATAGTTTAAATGGTAAAAAACTTACGCCATTATTCATCGCAGAAGGTGAAAAAGACAGAATTGAATGTATTTTGGGCATTTATGTTATCGAGACCGAAAAACCTTAGTGCATCCAGGCTGTAATAAGAAAATGGGTTAATTTTGTTTTGCTTCCTGTATTTCGTAGCAGTAAAAAGAATATGTTAATTTGAGATTCAGCTAACACTCATTGTGCTTAAGATATAAAACATTTTCTTTTAGAGAGAAAAATTGAACAAGTGATGATACTATCTGGTATGACTACATATTTGGAGAGCCTTTAAATAGTCATCACAAAGTCTTAAAGATTATTTGAGAACAGAAATTAATAATTTCATTGAAAATCGACGACAAAGACAAGCTCGTGGAAATTTTATCAAACCATGTTAAATGAAATTATTCGTTGGATAAAAAGAACTTGGGATAAGATTAATGATCAGTTTGTTTTAATGCTTTAAAATCTGATTATTTGAATAAATATTTTTCATTCAACGAAGCGCAATAGCTAAGCATGAAAAATTTGGACCAATTATTTTGCAAGACATGGAATACAAAAGTAACTAGTTAAGTAATAGTTATCCACTTAATCATGATAATTTCCTAGGAGAGGATGAAATTGTTGATCTAGAATAAAAGAATCTCTATATTTTAACGTTAATTTTTTAATTTTTAAAAAATCTAAGACCCATGTCGAATATAAGACCTAACACGATTTTTTGAAGTTTTTCTGAAAACATTAATACGAGGCAAATCTATCTTTCGAATAAACAAGGTGAATGTGTGTATATATATATATATATATATACTTTTTAGTTTTTTAGACATTATTTTATCCAAAACCTTATTTTACATTAAAAATCATTTAAATTAAAGGATTTTCAATTTATAACATTTATAACACAACCAATATTTAATAAAAAACAAATAAAAAATACTTTTTAGTAGCACTTAATAATTTTCTCGGTGTAAAATCTGTTTTCATTTCGTTTATTGGCTAAATAAATAATACATAAATTTATTAATAAATAACACTTTGGCATTAAGTCAAAAATAATTCAAATAAGACTACATTATCTTACAAAGATTTAACTCGATTTAGATTAAAACGTATATTTTGTGTGAAAAAATTATTTTTAAAAAAATTCAGACTTATATTAGTTAAAGTATGTGAGGAAATATTATGGGTCTCCTTTCATTTTGGAGCTATGTCGTACATATGAAACACTAAATACTTAGGAGCCATGTCAAAAAATGCAACAAACCGTTGATGTTACAAAACCTATCCAAGCAATATAGCAAATAGTAGAAACTGAGAACTTACTGGCTTGATATAGTTACAGCTTCAAACAAAATTTAAATACGATTGACATAAAACTTCATAAAAACAAATCAACGTGATTTACTTTCCTTAGTGGTTGTGCTGAAAATGAATGTGGAATATGAAACTGTAAGTGTTGCATGAGTCGACAACGGTGCAAAGTAATCCAGTAACGCGCGTTCTGATTCAACATTTGTATGTTGAATAGTGCTTAAATATTCTAAAGCAAGTCCCAAATATTTGCAGTTTTAAAATAATTCATTTTTCGATTTACTAATTTTGACAAGCTATATTATATTGTTTCCATTAACATCCAATAACATCCACAGTTTTTATCTGCTGTTCGATTGCCAAATTGAATATTTTTTGTCTGGTTTTCGTGTTTCAGTCGGAACAATTCTAATGTTATTCGCACTAGTGGTACAATTTATTAATGTTTGAATCATGTTGGCGTACTGGGTGGAATTAATTTTGTTTTAATCTGCGCTCATTTATTTTAATCTACTTCCTCAACCAACTCTTGACTTTTCAAGGGTAATTCCTATCTCACCCAGAAGCCCCATAATTTTGACCTTACCACTGTATACCCATGAGCGAGCCCATGTTGGTACTGTAGTACAAAACTTCAAATTCAAATAGTTCATTTTAACAAAATATGAGAAGTATGCAACGTTTGGCTTTGTTAATGTAATTTTGTTGACTTAAAAAGAAAATATTTAAACCAATTTTAAAAGCTAATGCTATAACATGTTTTAAAATTAACCAAGTCACAATCAAGGAATTATATAAGTCTCTATACACGATACTTGTTTCTTCTATTTTCATGCTAAGAAAATCTGACAATTACATTGATATTAGAATAGCACCAAAATATGCTGATGAAGCACCTCTAAATAAAAACCAATTTCTTTCAAATTTCAAAGCTATCATTTTTTCATCAAATGGAGGGACTTTCAACACCAATTAAAATTATCTGTAAATCAAATTCGACTTCATGCGTATCAATTATGTGACCAAATCCATCGTTTGAACTCAAATAATTGTAATCGTGATCCAATTAATCGTTATTAGTTTTAATGGTTACACTATAAAGCGTACCTTTCAGAACGTTTGTTAATTCAGCATGTTAATTCTTCATTTGCTGACAAGAGCTATTATGACTCATTATCTTCGGCATCTTCATCTTCTCAAAATATCCACTACCCTAACTGCATACCATCGACCATACATAATTGATGACAACAATTATCACCAATCTGGTGTTCTGCCGCCGTCAATGATTTGTCAACTTTCACCATCACTGCTGCTCTGTCAGCCATCATCCTGACAATATGGTGAAGTCGTATTGTGACAGTTTTTCTCAAGCAGAACGAGACATTTCACCAAGGCATTAAACGAAACTCATGGTTAAAATCGATATTTGTGAGTCATTGTGTACGTTGATATTTATAAATCGGCAATTGCAAATCAATGTTCATTAGTCAAATGTAAAGAAAAACTTCTTTCCTTCTTTGGCTTAGTCAATCAATTCTTTTGTCATTCTTTTGACATAAACTCTTATCAATTGGGCAGATTTCGGTTAGTAATAGCCCTTGCCAGCAAATGAAGATCTTAAACATGCTGATTTAAAAAACGTTCTGAAAGGTACGCTTTATAGTTTAACCATTCACAATACAGTTGCCACCAAATAATCAACAACGGGATTTGAGAAAAAGATGAAATTTTAATTATCGGCACTCGGCATATTGCATCCAGTTCCGCAATTGCAACAACAGCATTTTTCTTCAACAAAATAAATCCGTGTTGACTTTTGACGTCTTGATTTCAAGCCTTCTTTCGTCTGAATCACAACACCAAACACGCACCAGATTTCCAGTCGTTTAATTTTTTCTTAATTTTTTTAATTATTAAAAATAATATAAAAACTTCTTTTAATTGAATCAATATAAAAAATAAAAATTAATTTCTTATTTTATAAAATTACTAAATGATTATAATCACTTGAAAAAGGCTGTGCCGAAAATTCGTGAATATCAAAATACATTGATATCTTTACTGATTACTAGTCAAATATTTTTTATAAAATAACATTATAAATCATTTTAAAACATTAAAAAACTTTTAAAAATAATTTAAAAAATAATAACATTACAATAACATTAGTTCATGAAAATAAATATAACTAATATTTCCTTGAAAAAGTTTTAGTTTCAAGAATTTTAAAATTTACCGGTAAATCTCATTTAATATATCGGTAAACTTTTGCACGGTTTACTGGTTAACTAATAACTGGTGTTGTATTTCCTAAAACTAATTTGTACAGACAATATACATTTCAATGTCTAAATCAGGCGTAACCAACCCAAATTATCTTGCCGGCCACTTTAGAAATGCATAATAACTCCGCGGCCCATATAAGTAATTAGATGTTCTAATATATGCGCACATCATGAGTTCGCAGAATATAATTTAATTATTCTGTTAACTAATAATTATAAGTTCATGAATAAAACAGGCAATATCTGTCATATTTTGCACGAATGTTATTTTAACATCAAATTTAATTTTTTCTCATAATTTCGACAGTTAATTTTTAAAGATATCGATGCACAAAGAATGCATTTTTTAATACATTGGTTCTCACTATTTCGGCCATCATAAAATAAATATATTTTGTAGAAGTGTGATGTATCTCGCAGGCCGGAAAATGGTTATGGTGGGCCTAGGGTTGGCCAGTACTGATCTTGATAATTCTAGCGCAACTACACATTCATTATGAATATATATTACATTCTGAAATCTCAATCATAATTAAAATTTATTAAAATTTGATTTACAAAATTTTCATATCACAAAAAAGACTAATAAAATAATGTTTAATATAAAATTTTATTACTTTATTATTTTCTGATAGATTTGGTTTCTTTAAATTAAATATTTCTTGTTGAATTCTTAGAATTTCCAATCTTAGACTTTCAAGTGTGTTTTTTAGATCACTATCAATGTTAGGACTTTTTGATTTAAAATCTAAATAATTGAAAATTTTGAATCGCTTGTAAAAAGAATTTTACACTAAATATAAAATATGTCTACCGCAGTTTAGCTATACTAGCATATTTTCCTGTCTAACCTTTTATATGTCATATATATTTCAAAATTTTCTATAGAATTAATCTTACGTGATATCAACTCTCATCAAAATTATAGGAAAAAGTAGTACAAAATAGTATATATTTAAGTTAATTTCTATAGAATAATAAGGTTTGTTAATTTAGGTGGTTAATTATTGCCTTTACACACAATTTTAATTTTCAGGAATAGATTATTGACTAGAAAAGCAATTAAGTTATTTTTATTTATTATAAATGTCTTTCGATTATTAATAATAACAAACAATTTGTGAATCTAGAAGAATTAAAATAGACTAGTAAAAATGACTGATAAACAATTTTAGCTTAGAGTAGACGTGCAATATTACTCAAATATGTAGTCAGATTTCGGCTATTATAATCGACAACCATGGTAATTGTAATCTTTCCTATTGTTGCACCTATCTCCAGTTGACGATGATGAAGTTGAGTGAAACGAAAAAAATTGTTAAAAGCATTGTATCTACCTGTATTGCATTGTTCACTATGAAACAAAAACGGAGTCCAGTGATTTGTTCTCAACGATGTTTAAACATGAATTAACCAGAATATCAATGAATCTCATAAATTGATTCCACTGCTGAATTGTAAATTTTGGTGGACTTCTTCCTCTCCATGTAATCATAGATTACCTTTTACACCTGATTCAGTTCATTAAAAACTTTTATAATAGAAGTTTTAATGAACAACCAATTACAATTATGATTATTGCATTTTTAAAATGGCTGACAGGTAAATTTTTTAATAAAGTATATTTTAAAGCTTGGATTGTGATCTCGTATATTTATGAGATCATTATTCAAGCTCTTAAATAATAATTTTCATTATTATTATAAATTAAGTTTAATTTGATTTTTTAGGTTTTTTTAGGAATTTATGCGAATTTAGGTAAATTAATGGAATTATTTTCGAATAATCATTAGTTCAGTTTCGAAAACCAACAAAATAAAACCGAAGTCATGTTTTATTATTTCATGCAACAATATAGAAGCGTAAGCCTGCTTTAAGCACTCTAATTTTTTCAAAGTAAACTTGTCGGTCATCCTCAAAACCAATTAAACAGCATCAAAGATATACACCACTTCGAAGGATAATTAATACTTTTCATTATTATTTATTATAAATTTAGTTTAATTTAATTTTTTAGGTTTTTTTAGGAATTTATGCCAATTTAGGTAAATTAATGTAATTATTTTCGAATAAATCTAAGTCCGATTAATTGAAAACTAAAATTTATTATTAAAAAGTTTCTATATTCGAATAAACTATTCCTCTGTTCCTTGGAAATTTGTTTTGGCTGCCATCTTTTTACCTTTTAACAAATCCAAATTTTTGATAATTATTGATTTTATGAGGCTTCGGAAATTTCTGTTAATTTCCCAAATTTATAAAAATCTTCCTCATTTTCAATGGTATTAATGATTTGGATTTTTTACTTTATAAAAAAAAAATTTTTAAACTTAAGTTATCGGAAAACTTTTGTTTTCCGTATTTTTTAAACTCCTCATTTGAAGGTTCTTGTTCCACTGCTCCTGGTAAATTGCAAATGAGGTAAAAACTCCAAAACCTAGAGTTTCGATGGATATTTTTGAAATATCTGAAAAGCTGTAAAAATAATAAATTGATTGAATTTCATGAAAAATCTTACGAAATTATTTCTTAATTTTCTCTACAACTCAAAGTAGATTTATTGGTATATTTTTAAAAATTTTCGGCTTTAATTTAAAAAAAACTTTTCTAAAAAGTTACTAAAAATAGTTTTATATAGAGATTTTAATGAATTGAATATTTCTACATTTTGAAAGTTTGCATGCATTATTTGCTGTGTATTATGTTTTTACGTTAAAAAAAATTTTCTTCTAATTCCTTCCTTCCTATAATATAAGTTTTTATTCAGTTGAACAAATTACATGCAGACACGGGTAAGTATGTATGTTCCTATATTATAACTTTATTGATTTTTCATTTTATTATAGGAATTTATAATGAACTGAATAAGGTGTATAATGGGTTAGGGTGAATAACAAAATAAGCCCTTGCTGCGAATTAATAATCGAAACTTTTTTCAAAAATATAATTATTAATTCGCAGCAAGGGCTTATTTTGTTATTCCATTATCTGATATATAACATTTTAAATATTCCATATATATATATATATATATATATAGTTAACATTTATTAAATGAATATCTTACTAAAATCATTAGATCTGAAACGGTTCATTTCAATTTCTCTTTCTAACTCAGCATTATATCGTTCCAATTCGCGTAATGCAATTGTTTTTTCTCGTGCAAGAGCCATATCTAACAAAATAATTTAAACTTATTACCTAAATCAATATAATAGTGTTAATGATTTAAGCACCTTAAAGGCATTGCAAATGTACACATTTCTGCTTTGTATTACAAAACCTCTTATAATACGAGCCACATGACTTGCATTGTTACATCCGTGGAACATTTCTTTGATATTGAATTTTCTTAGATTTGTAATTTTTATTTTTGTAAGTTTTACTAAAAAAATGGATATTGTAGAAAACAAATCGAAAGAAATGGAATTGAATTTGAAATCGAATTCTTTTCAAGACGATGATGTTCAGAATTTGGATGAGGAATCAGAAGACGATGAAAATGCTGAGATTTTTTGTGTAGTCGGTGGCAACAGCCAATCAATCAGTTTTGCAGGTGTGAATTATTGATTAGTAATTATGTAGTTTGTTACAGAGATTAAACGATCGATTGTTTGTGTATAGTTCGATTATATTTTGCATAATATTATTTTGTGTTATTGATTTTTTGAAAACGGGTTAAGTTGTGTCCTTTCACGCATCAATAATAATTGCTAAATTATATAAGTATTGCGAGTGTAAATAGTTTGGATGTTTGAATCGTTTTTAATGATTTACGTGTTGGTATTAAATCGTTTGTAGACGACTTACTTTACGGTCGGGGAAGCGCAAGAATTCTAGCAGTTTATACAGCGAGGTTTTGTACTTCATCCTCGCCTGGGCTAGCCTTGGACCGGGACAAAGCTAAATCTGTTTTCACTTGCCTTTAATATTGAATATTTCCATAAAATTAAATTAAAGAATTTTTAAGAAATATCATAATATATGTTATATAGTTTTATAATACACTTTATATGTTTCAGTGAGCTAGATCTCACAGTTCTCGCAGTATGAGCACGAAACTTTCTACGGAGTTTAATTTTTGTGATAATTTTGAGTTGGAATATTTTTCCTGTAATGGGAAAGTTGAAACATGATAATATCCCTTTAAATACAGTAACTTTAATTGTTGGTAAAGGATTCTTATAATTACATTGAATAAGAAATTCGTATATTCTTCGAGACAAAAAAATAATGCTAATACACTCTAAAATATTTTGATACATGTGTTGGCGTACTGGGTAGAACTAATTTTGTTTTAATCGATGCGCATTTGTTAACTCCGCTTCTCCAATCACTCTTGCCTTTCTAGGGTTTCTCTCCCAAACGCCCCACAATTTTGACATCACCACTGTATACCCATGAGCAAGCCCATGTTGGTACTGTATACAGCAGCCGAGAGTCCACAAGCAGGTGAGCCTCGTTTCCAAGACTACTCCTTGTGATAATCTCGCTTTCGGGTTCCTGACGGCTGATAGAAGGACTTACGTCTATGTCATTTATCTATTCCTCTCGATATAGGCATACACTTCCCCATCTGTTATCGTCGGTTTCATGTATACGTCCGTATCAGATCTCCGTTATGGTCTCATTTAATTCATTGGTAAGTATTCGTGCACCTTTACTGCCGGAAATATACTCATTTACACTCTGGCTACTTATTTATCTTTTATCAGTCAAATTGAGCTAACATTAAATTTAAATATTTAGTAATTTAATTTTTATTTCTAAAATATAGAATATTTTCCAAAGAAAAATTGGATTAATCTTTTTTGAAAAATTCAGATCTTTAAATTATCCAAGGTTTCCGATTTAGTTCTGAATTAATTATTAAAATGCGAAAAACTATTGCTAACCTCGAATTTTGTTTTAATTTGGAAAATCTTTTACTCAAATAACCGGCGAAAATTCAAATTTTTATCTAATTAATTGTAATTACTGTTAAATCAGCTGTTTTTAGGTTTGAGAAAATCTCCTGATCGCTTTTAAAAGAAAATAAAGTCCTCTTAATATCTACAATTTTCTTTTTATTCATATTTATTCTCTTATTTCTCAACATATTCTTTTTAAAGGTTTAAAATCAATTTTTCAATAATCATAATTATTTCCATTTTCAACATTTTAAATTAAATACAGCTTTCCAGTCATACTATTCGCATACATCAAGCTTCATCAATCTTACTTTATACTCAGGCAAACCTCCATACATCTTTCTCTCATCTGTGCCCAAACATATCGAAATTTATTAAGAAATTTAACAAATAAAAATTCTATTTTACAATTATAACATGTACAACAAGAAAAAATAATAAATGAAAGTAAAGATAAAATATAATCGGCCATAAAATGATTTTTAATTATTATGTCGAAGTGAAATTTGGTTTTATACAAGAATCGGCTTTTATTCGTCGATGTCGACGGGAAATCTTCGTTTTCTATCAACTCTTAGTTCGTTGGATCCGACTTGGGGAACCGAGTGACAGAGCTCGTCCCCAAATTCGTCCGTCCAATAACCGATTTAAGTAGAGGGCTTGCGATTTTCGTTCGTTCCTGAAGTGGTGGTAGAAGGAGAGGGAATCTTTATCCGAATTTGTAATTCGTCCGTTTCACCGGCACTGATTTGGATTGCATCTTCTCCGGATTTCCTCGTTTCCGGCAGGTTTTCAGTATCTCTAGCTAATTGTGCCTACTGTTCGGCGACTAGCATCGCCGCTTCTTCCAGGGTCTGGGCTGCATTTTTTAGCAGGGTGACTCCCTCAGCCCGACGTCGTTCCCGGCGACGTCGGTTTTTACTGGGGTTATGCTTCTTGCTAGTTTTCGGCGTTTGTGGAGGACCAGTTGTGGCCGTTTCGGGTATATGTTCGGCAGGAATTATATTTAGTTTGATCGCCAGATCACGGCCGGCTAATCGTTTCTTCAATTCCGTTTCATTAAAAGAGGCTATTAGGACGGCACTCTGGTTGTTGATCACGATCCGCTGCGCTCGGTTCTCGGCAATGAGATCTTCGCGGCACCTGGTTAGTCGGTGAATTTGCTTGTGGAGGGCTTTCACAGCCTCGGGGGCGAACCACGTACCGAGCGTGCGTTCGTGTTCTGCGACTAACTGATCATATCTTTTCCGGCATTCTTGGTGGGAGTTGTCATCGTTGTGGAGAATTGATGGATTGGATTTTTCAGATCTCTGTGACGTTAATTTCGGGATTTTATATCCTGTCTGCATGCTGTCAAAGGTTTATAACGAAAGAGACTGAATGGGGAGAAATGGTTATTATAAATTTATATCAGTTTAATAATAAGTATAATAAAGATAATAATTAGTTGGGACTTTCACACGGCACAATCCTGCATCAAACTCACAATCAATATTAGTTTACTCAGTAATGAATTTAGTGTAAAAGTCTATTGTGGATCTGCTGACCATAAATTTGCATAGAAACGAAAAATATTGATGCTCCGGTCATTTTCCGAGTCGCGTTAGATTTTAAACCTTTTCCTTTCGTTATATTGATTTTCGGTTTAATACATCTTACATTTATTCCTATACTTAACACTAGTCGTTCCCATTGTCATAATCAATTTCTCGACAGGCATTTAAAGAAAAATATTGTTTCCCTACTTAGACATTTGTTAATGTCAACCCCTTAGGTGTAGCGATCTACCCGCATTTTACTCATACCGCTCCGACCAACATTCAAAATGGCCGCCTCGGTGAATTACGACGGTGTCCTACCCCGTGATCAGTGTAACGAGACCTGACCAGACTAGGCAGACACCGAAGGGTGGTTTGTGACCAAGTAACACGTCGACGTACTGCCAACTTAACGGCCGGAATCGAATATTACTTTGCCATTCCCCACAATTAATGCATCAATATATAAAATTAAATTTAGGGGGTCCTGTCGCAGATACTAAAAAGTATCGCGGCCATCCATGATAATGAAAAACAATTAAAGCGAATATCAAAAATATATTTAACATAAAAATAAAATAAACAAAAGTACCTACGGCTAAAGTGCGAATTGATTTCAAATTCAAAATGATATTTATAAATTTTAAAAGGTTAATAATTGTGACAATGGCTATTGTATTTATACTGTTTTCGTGAGTGTGTGCGACCAATCAGCTAATTTCGAATCTTTTTTGGCCATTTTTTCTGGTTTTTTGATGGCTTTTATTTAATTTTTTATTTTTCACTTTTGTTATTTATTTTTCTTAATTTTTTTGTATTAATTTTATTAAATTTGCATTTTTATTTTTTGCTGATTTTTATTCTGGTCGCCTTCTCCGCCTGTGTATTTTCTAAACCTTATTTTGTAAGGTTTTGGCGGTTTTATATTTTTACTTTATTTTTTCATGTATATTGCATGCGGAATTTATTAATTATTTGTTTTACTTAATCATGTTATTTTTTATTTTGTTTTATTTAATGTTTTTATTATATTTTTAATTTCTGTTTGCGGTGCGTGCTTGTGTTATAATAGCCATTCTCACAATTTTCGACATGACTTTTTCCTAGTCATTTGGTTTTGTTTTAATGATGGCTTATAGCCCAACACATGTCATATTTTCCGAGCATTTATTCTTGTGAGAAAAATTTTTCTATTGTATGAAAAGATAAAATTGTATATTGGATTGGGCTGTTATAAGTTTTCGGTCGTTTCCACAACAACCATATCATTACCATAGTTCATGACCTAGTTTTTCGTGACCTATATAAATTTTTGAGTTGATATATTTTTTAGCGGAGGAAAGGCCGGAATGAGACATATCCGTCTACTCAAAAGCCAATCAGTTTAAATTAACAGGCTTTTCAACTATCATCATCTCATTATAATAGCTTTCGGCACCGACAAAATGGCCCAGGACAAAATAGCCCGTTAAAACAGCCCAATGTGTATGTCATAAATTTTTATTATTGTTAACTGCAATTAAAATAAAGAGCATAGACTTGTCAAAATAAATTATACTTTCTAATGTTGTTTTAAAATATTTATGATAGTGATCGCGTCACTGATGGTCTTCCTCGAACGAACAATTCGGTGGAAGCATGGCATCATAGTTTCCAACAAACTATTGATTGTCATCATCCATCAGTCTTCAAACTCATTGGTCAGTTTCGAAAAGAACAGGGTAGAGTTGAGATCTCTACCACTCGTTTCATGCAGGCAACAGACATCCAGAAGAATTCAAATGCGAAGTAAGTTCAACTGAATCGACATCTTCGTACACTCGTTCACTCGTTCACAACTACGATGACATAGAATGTCTCGATTATCTTCGTAGAATTACTTACAACCTGACTATTTAAACTATAGAACTTTTTCTGTGTTTTTAACAATTATATTAGTTGGTTACTTTGTTTGGATATTATTTTGAAGCAATGTAAAATATAATTTATAGAAAATATGGAAGAAAAGCATCGACTAACGAAAACTTTTATTATTTTCAAGGCATTCAAAAAATTATTGCGACTGAATAAAATAAAATTTTCCGAAATTATATGAGAATTAAAACTTTTTAGAAGAGATTTACAAATCTGAATTTATATAAAAATTTATTAAATTTTAGGATGTTCATTATGATAAAATTCTTGTCACTTTAGTCATTCATAAGATCGATAAATAACAAAAAACACCACTCAAAATGTTAAGTTCTCTTTTTATACAATATTTTATAAGTGATTTTGTTAAAAAAAATATTAATTTCTGAAATGAAATCACGCAGAAAATGATCGTATAAAAATAAAACTGAATGTTAAAGGTTTAATGAATTTTCCTTACTTTTTCGAGTTTCTTTCCAATCAATATCACTATAAAGTTTATCAGCATTACTTTTATCAGCCTCTGCAATTAAAGCATCAATATCTTTGAGAAGCTGAGAATTTGATCCTCCATCTCTCAAATATTGGTCTTTAAGATTCCTACCATGCATATATAAATAATAAAATGTACAAATAATTTTTAACTTTAATTCAATGCTAACATTTTCGTTTTCCAACCTAATGTAGAATAATAATAATAATAATAATAATAATAATAATAATAATAATAATAATAATTAATAATAATAATAATAATAATAATAATGAACAATAATAAATAACAATAATAAAATAATAATAATAATAATAATAATAATAATAATAATAATAATAATAATAATAAATAATAAATAATAATAATAATAAATAATAATAATAATAATAAATAATAATAAATAATAATAAATAATAATAATAATACTAATAATAATAATAATAATAATAATAATAATAATAAACAATAATAAATAACAATAATAAACAATAATAATAATAATAATAATAATAATAATAATAATAATAAACAATAATAAATAACAATAATAAAAATAATAATAATAATAATAATAATAATAATAATAATAATAATAATGAACAATAATAAATAACAATAATAAACAATAATAATAATAATAATAATAAATAATAATAATAATAATAATAATAATAATAAATAATAATAATAATAAATAATAATAATAAATAATAATAATAATAATAATAATAAAATAAATAATAATAATAATAATAATAAACAATAATAATAATAATAATAATAATAATAATAAACAATAATAAATAACAATAATAAACAATAATAATAATAATAATAATAATAATAATAATAATAATAATAATAATAATAATAATAATAATAATAATAATAATAATAATAATAATAAATAATAATAATAATAATAATAAATAATAATAATAATAATAATAATAAAAAAAATAATAATAATAATAATATATAATAATAATAATAATAATAAACAATAATAAATAACAATAATAAACAATAATAATAATAATAATAATAATAATAATAATAATAATAATAATAATAATAATAATAAAAATAACAATAATAACAATAACAATAACAATAATAACAATAATAATAATCAAATCAAATAGGATGAGATGCAAAAATTAAAAAGTAAGTTAAAATCATAAAATATAAATCTCCTTTATAATTAAATTTTTCACTAACTTACCTGTAGGACTGAACATCCATTTGGTTCTGGCTGATTAATTTAAAATAACTTTTAATTTCTTCTAAAGCATTAGCCACTTTGCTTTCTTGAGTAAGCATAAACTGATCAAAGCGATCATTTAAATCTTGCCTATTTCGAGTTTCCGCCAATCTTAACTGTTGCAATTCAAATTCAATTTCATCATTTTTCTGGAGATTTATTTTTAAATAATCTTTTTCATTATTAGCTGATTTCTGTTTAAAAAAAGGAATTAAAGAACCCCTCAAGCATCCAACATTTTACTGTTATGGGAGTTGGTAGAGGTTGCCTAGTTTCTAATGGACTGTTTTGTATGCGATGGATTTGGTAGCTATTTGCAAGGTGGTCGTCACTCAATTTCTAAAGTTGAATAATGAATTAGTAATACGAATTACGAATATGATTGAATTGGGTAGGGTTTAAGGTTTTATGATAATATTGATAAATTCAATTTAAATTTTCATTACTACGAATTTAAGAAATACATTTTTTCTTCAATTCATCATTAAATTTTGTAAATATTGCAACATAATACTTCTCTGTGATAGTTTTGCTTTTTTGCCAATATTTAATCAATACAGTACCTTGCGAATCCTAGAAAACAGAGGCCGTGACTTGGCTCGCTGTCGGTATCCTTTTTGCCTTTTTTGTGGCACACTCACTAACTAACACCTACTCTTTTGATTGTTCTTTTGATTATGGCGTGTAATGATAAATCCATGTTTCAGTCACTCTTTTGGATTGCGCTAATACATGTTTAAACATAGTTGAGAACAAATTACTCGACTCCGTTTTTGTTCCGAAGTGAGTAAACGCGGTACCTTTCGCGGTGAAATTTTTCTCATCCACAAGAGTTAGTGTAAGATGTTCCGTAGCAATTTATCCTACATGTTTACCGATCGGCCAACACTATGCCATGGATTATGTTGGCCATTTCTTCAATAGCCACTTCAATTGGACGTCCAAGGTGTGGAACATCTTTCTCGAGGTTTCGACCACTTCGGAACACAGTAAACAATTTATGGACCATAAAATGTGAAGCAGAATTCTCGTAATATTTTTTCAAATTGTTTTGGTTTGAGCGATGATTTATCACCCCAAAATATAATGTTTAATCAACATACATCATGCACGTTTTTCCATTATTTACTTTCGAATGCTGTCAAAACAAAACAAACTGTCAGAGTGACATGACATTAACAGAACCTTACTAGATAAGATTCCATTATACGGAAATATAATTATTTTTGCGATAGCACTCCCTATAGTAGGAAAGTGTCATAATCTTAAAATTAACTGCAAATTGTATACAATTTAAAAGGTATTTTATCTTCATTGTTTGTATCATGAATTATATTATTGTTAATAGGTGCTATTCTTTGAAAATTCTATCGACAGACTAAATTTCTCCATAAAAAATACATTCAGCATCATTCAAGGAAATAAATGGTGTGTGAGCTGTCCATAGGTTTGATTCCTTATATCACATGGCGGGCTTCCTTTGATTAATACAGAATGTTTTGAAATGAATTAAGTATGATTAATGACGATCAAGAGAATTATTCTTTACACAATATCATCACTATCGGAATGCATGTCTCTCGAAAAACTCATTAAAAACTGGAAAAGTACTCTATTTTCTTTAGTTTTATTTTCAACTAAATGTGTTTTGTATTTATATCCTAATAACTCCTACTTCAAATATTTTGTGTCTGAAACCAATGTACACTGCCATAGATTGTACAGGCAACAGAAATTATGTGACAGCTCTTCCAAATATAGCAATATTATTATTTTATATAAATTATGTCATTTAATATTTTAATTTTTTTATAGACCGATCTAATTAAGAATAACAGTTGGGATTATGGGTATACTTACAGAAAGCTTTAGGTTAAAATATAAAATTATAATTATAAATTTTTATGAAAAGTATCACTAATTACATTTTTCAAATATGGGAAAATAACTTGAGGACTTTCAACAAGCAGCTTTTCCTTCGATTGTCTTATTTGTCGAAGAATTCTTTTTCTTTCTTTTAAGGTTTCAAGTTCATTAATTTTTGAAAAATAATTTGATCCCTAAAAATAAAAATATCAACAATTTATTTAGAATGCTAAATTTAATTTTTAAAATTATTTTTTAATTATAATATTTATTAGAAATCATTTTTTCGGATTTCAGAATTTTTAAGTATCATTTTTAATAAAAGAAATTAAGATCTTTAAATATAATTATTGAAATGTTACTCTAATATCTTTGGTAATGCAATTTTAAACAAAGATCTTGCTACAATTAATTAATTTTAAAATATATTTTTTGAAAACAAAATACCTTAAATTTAAAATGTGGAAAATTTAAAATATTTAAGTTATTAAATAGAAAATATTTAAGAGTTTGATAAAACCTTGCTAATCAAAAGATAGATATTATAAAATTGTTGGGTCAACACATGATTTTGTTTAAATGAATCAGTAACAGCACGCAAAATATGAGAAAGTGTTGGGCCAGTACAAGCTTTTGTTTAAATGGATTGGAAACAGCACGCAAACACAACACGCACATTTCAAAATCGGACCCTTAAACATCTAATAAACACCTAAAAATGCGAGAAAAACACAATATTTTAACATATAAAATAGAAAACATAAAATTAAATTAAAATATTAACAAACGCACCAAGATACGCACGAGTTGACATAGAAATAACATGATAACAAAAGATTTGACCGAAAAAGTGACAATTTACGAAAAATTAAAAGAGTTCATGAATAAAGCGAACAAAAATAAAATAATTTTAATCAGAAATGATTGAAATTAAAAATAAATGAGTAAATTGTAAAAGAAATCAAAAATAATAATAAATTAGAAATTAATTAGACACATAATGGCAAGGTCAAATTTTGTTTTAACGCATAAAAAATAACACGCAAGGTTAGGGTCACAGAACAGGTATAAATACCAATCCATTTTCACAAAGTTTTAATGAAAAAATTACTTTTCACTCAGTGAACAAATTACTTTTGTCAGACCAATTCAAAGGAGCAACTCTCGATAACTGTTTTCATTCTGCGAATCAAGTATCTTAATGTAAGCTCTACTTGATCGTATGTGTGGGGACCTTTTGTCGTATGTTGATATGCATGAACTATGAACGAGCTATGATGAAATGGTTTCAACAAATATATGTATTTATGAAAAAATGAATTTTCAGTTTGATGAGTCGAAATTTTTCTGGCCCACAGCCACACATCACACAAGAAAGTAAAATCACAACATAACTAGTCACACTGTGTAAGTGCGGTTTCTCCGCCTACAGTGTGTGCCCGTGAGAGCTCTGTCGTGCGTAACGACGGATCTCGAACGTAAATATTCTACCGTATAGGGGCAGTGGGAAGATTGAGAGCTAGACTTTTGGCTAGATCTCTTTCACCCATCTCCCATAAAATCGACCTAAATATTTAATTACACATCGGCTAAAATGATAACACCGAGTAGTCCAGTGGGCACTCGTAAAATCTAATATGAACACAAGAACCTTAGGACAAAAATTAAGGCTCGGGTAGTGGGGACTTGAACCGATGCGATGCAGATAAATTTAATAACTAAATGGAAATTAAATTAATTTAAAGTAATTGAACCCATAATATTAAACTAGACGTGTCGTAAATAAATTATTCAAATTAAAATTATGAAATAATAACTAAATTTGTGACCAGAACATTCATACGAGAAGACTTTTGCAACGTAACCAGGAATAGTAATTAATTAAATAAATGATCCAAAATTAAATACTCACGTAATGAAAATCAAGAAAAAATTTAATAAGTATTAATGATTTAAAGTATCCTCGGATCTAATCTAAATTAGTGAATGACTTATGAGTGCGAAGCCAGAGCAAGTGGAGTAAAGAAACGAAACAGTAAACGACAGAGTCGAAATAACTGATTCCGAGAAAAATTACGGTAGGATATAGACCCGCTAAAATTTCATAACAGTAATAAAAATTAAGGCATTAGACATTGATAAATGATAAACCAAACTAACGATTAGCGATGAACCTTTTCCACGAATTGAAAGAGAAATATACAATTCATGAAGCCAAGGATAATGAAATTTATTATGTTACGAATAATCAATACAAATCGACCAAAAAATCATATGAACCGCACATGAATAAATCAATTAATAGTTGTACACAATGATAATAGAACAAGATAACCAAATATCACAAAGGATGTGCAGATGTAAACATAAGAACTCAGTTTTCGTGAAGGGATTCGAATAACACAGACTTGCCACGAATGATATTGAATCTTTGAAATCGAATAAAATTAAGAACACCCTGAAATTAATGAAAGCGATAAAATCAGAAGTTCCAACCAAGAGAACAAACCATAGTGCAATAACATGTCCCAACTAAAAATCCAAATGAAGATTTAGACCCTTTCCTAGCCATAATATCCTCTTCATTGAATAACGGTCATCAAGTATTCCGCCCAGCAGTTTCTCCCTAACCAGCACGTACAATTAAATCTTCTTTCAGTAATGACAATAGTCCAGAGCGACTTGTAGTGTTTTCTTGGATACATCGTCGTCGAATGAGGATAGAAATTCGAATGATAAGCACCAAAATTCTAATCGACAAGTGAAAATCGTGATTAAATGCATATCGATACATAGACCCAGTACAGATCAAATTGTTTGTTCATACGCCAAATAAACTACGAATAGGTCATAGTCCGAGATTACCGCGGAATAAATCACCAAAAATCTGACACAAATGACAGGTCGATGACGATGATCAAATCAACTTATCATAACCAAGGAAGATGAAACGATCAATAGAAATGAACTTTTACCGCCGAACTAAACAAAATAAATAATGAACAGTATCAAATAATCAACAATAAATAACTAAAATAATTATATTAACCCTCCACCGCGAAAACGAATAAATTGAATGACAGATCATTCACCCCACCACGCCCCCGCAAATAATTCACGAATATAAAAGAACCCAGTAAAAACTCACATTTCATACCACGTAAATGAACCACCTAACAACTAGCACCGATAGTGGACGTGTTCGAGCTCGAGATTCTTTACGAGACCGGATCTCAAGAAATGATACTCAGAGGCCTAACGAAGGAGAAAAATCAGGTAATTTCGCACGTTACGCTTTAAATTTTATCATAACAAAATTCACCCTATTAACACTCGATAGAAAATAGCATAAATCACTAACGTCCATGTTTTACACTCGCAGGCACATCGCAAATTGATTTATAATTAATTATTTTCACGTTTAGATCGCAGAGACCCGCATGGCAATTGGAGTGACAATTCTCGAGTGACTCTACAGATCCCGAGCGCTTCTGCCGCTCGATACCGACAAGTTCTGTGGGATAACGGATATCTGTTATCCACTTACGGAGACTCCAGTTGGCCAAGAAGATCAGAATATCAAGCTGAAGAGATCGAGCTGCCGAGTATCGCGATTAAGCGCGAGCCGGGCCACAATCCAGCACGAGAAGCCCGCCAGCGAGCCGAATATGCGGCCATGAAGATGGAAGAACTCGAAAGAAAGTACCACCGGAAGGCGGTGTTGGCCCGACAGCGACTAGTGCAAGTGAACAGAGATATCGCAAGTGGTGCTATCCCGAGTACCGATGGATTCCCGCCAGAATATGGAGTGTCTTTCGAATTAGACGACCCGAGGCTGACACAGATGACAGCACCGACTAAAATGGTGATACCGGAGAACCTCGTGCAGTCAACTCTTCGAAATCGACTCGGATCTCGTCAAACCGGCGATCATACCTATGCGAGCAGGCATCCTCAGTGGAATTACAAACACAACAATCGAAAGAGTGAACGATTTAATGGTCGTGAATGAATTAAATCGATATGTTTTAGTTTTTTTGTTTAATAAATGTTTATGTCTCACGGGTTAATTTTCTAAAGTAATTACTTCGATAATTAATGTAACGAAATGAGATATAAATTTTACACTTTTTGCAATAACATTCTAAGGATTTCATAGATAATAAATGATAGGAAAAGATAGAACGTTTTGGCCATTAAACTTTGACCACCCAGAGCATTAACACTAATCCACTAAGACGCATGAGACACAGCCGATAATACCTCGTAAAAATTATTAATAGAGAGAATCAGTCGAGTTGAATCAATATTGTAAACAACTAATCATTTAAATATTGTAATTTCAGAAATGAAAGCCACAAAAATATTGTACCAAGAACTGAAAGAACTCAGACAAGAAAATCAACACCTGCACCGACAACTTCTACAACAAAGTCGAGAGATGCAACAGCTGAAAGCCACTTGGGCCGAACCCGAGAAAATGAAATCATTATACCAGCGCCTCACTGCCGCACAACAGGGCTGGAAAGAGGAAAGAGTGTTGAACCAGGCGCAGCGAACTCAAATCAAAGGACTGGAGGTCGCCTTGTCGGCATGCCAGGAGGGAAGTGCAGTGACTTACCCTCTGGTATTCGCTCCGGCACAATTAGCCTATCGCGGCCAAGAAAGAGTCCAATCAGTTAACAAGAAGCCCAGGTCACACGCTCGACCAGGTCGAACCGAGCGGTTGCGAAGACGTGCCCAAGGAGTAGCCAAATGAGATGAGAAACTCAATTTCTGATGATAATTTAATTTGTTTGTCATTAAATAAAATTTGTTTCGTTTATTATGATATTATTAGCAAATAAATATAGAAACGAAAAGTATTAAATGGAAAGTGATAAAGGGACCTGAAATAGAAGACGGACATAGGCCTTCTAACGGCAGTCCGCTGAACCCGACATAGGACTAACCCTTAGCAGTTCTGATATCGGAACTCACCTTTGGACGTCCTGTGACCAGTGGTTACATTACCAACGTTGCCTAGCAACGGGTAACCATTGGAGGGAGCAAAAAACTATTTTATATGATTGGGGTGAAGGTCATCCACACCACTAACCCCACATATAAATTTGGGGGCTCAGCCGGGATTGAAGCTTTGTCTATTGGAAAAATCAACCCAACCAAGTCAAGAAACAACAGAAAGTTTGCCAGTACACCCTCAGCCGGGATGAAAGCTTGATCAATTGGAAAAAACAAAAGCAACCTATCAAATAGAAAATGTCGGGACGACATTTTTGCAGAACCCAGGAGAGACGACAGAAGATGACAGAAAAACAGATGGCAAATTAACAAGAATGAAACGCGTAATAAATGGAAAACAACCAATCTCACTACAAAAATAAGAAAAATGATAAGAAAATAGACGATTAGCCACCAAGTATAAATTTGGGGGACTCAGCTTTGTCATTAGGAAAGATCAACACAGCCAAGTTAAGAAACAACAAGGAATTTGCCAGTATACCCTCAGCCGAGAATGAAAGCTTTGTCATGCGAAAAGACCAAAGGAAACCGAAACAAAATCTCACAAGTAAATAGAAAAACGGAACGCAATAACAAATGATGAAAAACGACCAATTTGACTACAAATAAACGATGAAAAACGATCACAATTGGAAAACGACCAACTTGACAGTACAAATTTGGAGCCCTGTATAAAATTTCGTTGAGTGGAAAAATTAGAATCATCAACCTTAGAGCAACAAAAATAAACAACCCAACGACCAAGGAAACATAATAGATAAATAAACAAATGATTAGTCCACCAAGTACAAAAAGTAAAATAGCCCAAAACTATGGAAAACGATCAAACCAACTACAAGAAATGTAACGCATAGAAATAACAAAGCAACTCACATATAAAACAAACAACATTTAATTAAAGGGTAAAAATTGGGATAAAATGAAAATGGGGTAAGTTAAGAGAACGAAAGTAAAATAAATAGAATAGAAAAGAATTTAAACGGGGAAAAATCAAATAAACCCAACGTGAGAATAAGCGATAATAAGTTAATATAATGACCATATTGATTAATGTTTATTAATAGATGGAGCAAACTAAACCGATAATAACGAAACTAAGAGAGATACTGAACATCGAAAATGACAACCTAGAGAGATTGATAAATAAACAAAAATTAATGAGAAAAGTTAAAGAAGACGTCGCATCGATTTCAAGCCTCTACCCTGATGAACTATGTATTCTGATAAAATTAATTAACATCGACGAAGAAGTAACAACCGAAAAGATATATGAAATTTTGTTTATGAGATTGGAGATAGCTGAATTTGGCAAAGAGTGGAGCATAATGATGAAAAAGGTCGAAACAATGGAAGATGAGATAATGCGAATGATAAAAGAGCAAACCAAAGTCTATCGGGAATGTTATGTATGTCGAATGGAAGAAGCACGAGTGATGGTAATACCTTGTGGGCACCTGAGTTTTTGTCAGGGGTGTGCCAAAGAATCGCATTGTGTGTTGTGCCAGAGAAAGATAAAGGAACGAATTACAGTGTTTTATCCATGAAATTGTTGTAGTAATCGATAATAAATGAGTTGTTGTAATAGTTAATAATTAAATGTATAATGTGTGTAAAAGAGTAACTGATAAATAAGAGTAAATAAATGACGACAAGTAAAATTAAAGTAACATACGAAAGCCGAATCAGGGAAAAATTAACTACATGCACAGAGACACAAAAGCAGCGGAATCTATCTAGACCGCATATTTGGACAGAAAAATTTCGACAACCAATAGGTTTCCTAGTGTATATTTCTTTTATGTTTTTATCTATATTATATGGAGATAGGAGGAGGAAAAAGTGAAACCTGAGTGAAAAGTGATAACATGAGCTATCAAAACGATAGTACGCTCACCCGAGGGAAAACCCTGATCAACCTGACTGAGAAATGAAGGGGTAGGCCAAGTCGCAAATGTCAACAAGTAGCCGGCGAGAGATTGATCACCTCTTTTGGGAGACTTGTTGATGCGATTACCACAAATTTTGATGGGGGGAAGTGAAGGGATGAACTGAGAGGTGAGAGAAAATGCGCATGATTTAGACGCCGAAGGTGAGAGAGCCAAAAAGTCTCGTAAAGGTACCTAGAAACATTTTTTTCCCTAGCTGGTGGTGAGGCACCAGAGGACAGCGGCGGACTGTCGAGTTCAGGTTGTTGCTAGCCAAGGGACTAGTGACGCTGAACCGCTCGATACAAAAACCCGGATACCACACCGAGTATCGACCGAGAATTTTTTACCTGGGTAGGGACTCGATACACAACCCGGATCCCACACCGAGTATCGAGGACACCAAGCGGTAGGTGAGATGTGAACCAACCGGTAAATGGTTCATACTCGAAAGGTCCTACTAAGGATCAGATTGAGGCAGCCAAGCAGAGCTGGAAATCTGAACGCGGGGCAGCTGACGGTAGATAGAAATAATAGAAAATTGCAGCGCCCAAATTTTTCTTCCTTTTCTTTTCACTATTCGGGAAATCAAGTAAACCGCTTTTGGAGCTTGATTGAACGTCTAGGTTTTCCATTCTTTTATATTCTCCGAAGTACACAACCCGGATCCCACACCGAGTACTGAGGGAATGTTTTTTAGATTATTAACCCAGCGAGGAGTTCGGTACAATAACCCGGATCCCACACCGAGTACCGGATATCCGAGTGGCGGTGAGGCAAGCGTAACCGGATAAATGCGCTCCCAACAGACGCCATGGATTGAGAAGTCAGTGTGAGGCCTCAAGCTTGTCCATTGGACAAGTCACCCAATAGGTCACTGATGAAAACTCAAGTCCGAGTAAATAGAGAAGGCCATAGAGAGCCAATAGAGAAAATAAATTATAGAGGCCATAGAATGCCGGATGAGACGAGAATTTAAGGCCATAGCGTGCCAGTAAAAGAGAATAGGATTTAGATGAAGGCCAGAAAGTGCCAGCGATTAAAGATTAAAAGATTTAGATAAAGGCCCAGAGAGCGCCAGTGATTAACGATTAAAGATTTAAATAGAGGCCCAGAGAGCGCCAGTGATTAACGATTAAAGATTTAAATAGAGGCCCATAGAGCGCCAGTGATTAAGGATTAAAAGATGTAGATAAAGGCCATAGAATGCCAGTGATTAAGAATTAAAGGATTTAGATAAAGGCCCATAGAGCGCCAGCGACTGAGGAATAAGCAAACAATTTTTGAAACAGAGAGACATAGGAAAAATAATTAATGAATGAAATGAATGATGATATGATGATACTGATTTTATTTGATAAAATATAGATAATTGATGCGACTATATAGATAACTGATAAGACTATATAGATAATTGATACGAGTTTGATAGATAATTGATACGAGTTATAGATAATTAATTGGACTTAAAATTATGGGGGGTAAAGCAAACAAGAAGGATCACAGCGGAAAACATGAACAAGGGAAATAAAGTATATAGTATAATAAAACGGAGGAGCAAAGTTGTATAAAGTATAAAATATTGGAAGTGTTATTTATTTTTAGAGCAAACGACAAAGCAGTTTCAGAGCAATCGCAAAGCAATTCAAAGCAAATTCGGAGCAAATCAAGAGAAAAGAGATAATCAATTTAGAGCAGTTTCAGAGCAATCACAAAGCAATTCAAGCAAATTCAGAGCAAACCAAAGTAAAAGGAGATAATCAGCGAAGTAGAAGCCACAGCGATAAACCAGCGGATAACCGTAATCATTGAGAACAAAAAATATTGTACGAGAAGCCAAACCAAAAAGAAAGAAGAAGAGAGCCTATTAGAAGAAGAAGAAAGGATAAAAGCAATAAGTGACAGAAGCGTCAACACAGCGATATCAACAGTAACAGTAACAGGAACCGGATCAGAAAACGGACCAGACGATTTTGAATATAGTAGCAGCCAAGAAAGCAGAATAATTAATACAGAGAATATAGTAGAAATATCGGAACCAGGAAGCGAGGAAGAGATAACAAAAAGTCGAGATAATAATCTGAACATGATAACGATTCGAACTCAAATACAATTCCAACAGCCAACCCAAATGCAATGATAGGAGAATTTAGAGAGAAATTCAGGGGAGAGCCTTTCGATGGCAACCTCAACAAACTAGATACATTTATCAAGGAGTTCGAAGTATATAAGACCATTTGCCATTGGTCAGACCAAAAAGTAAAGGAGCGACTACCCTGTATTTGAAAGGGAGCGCACAGGATGTATTCGTGGAGGAAGCAAGCAATGCAACGAAATTAAATACGTGGACAGAGATAAAAGAATTTTTAATAAAGATATTCGGAATAGAGAAAAAGGGAAATAGGAAGATGTTAGACTTCCTACACAGGAAACAAAGACGTGACGAATCCAATGCAGTATACGCATGTGAATTAAAAAAGTTGTGCAAAGAAGCTTTTGGAGATAAGATATACCAGAAGATAAAATGGTAGATGTTTTTGTAAGAGGAATTAAAAGAGAAGATATAAGAGCCAACCTCGGATGCTTGGCACCAGAAACATTGGATAAAGCGGTAGAAATCGCGAATAGATGTGAGGCACATCTAGGATTGGGATATCAGGTAGCAGTTATGACAACGGAACAACGACACCAACAACAACGCAAATACCAACAATCCAAGCAGCAATGCGAATCCAGCAATGAACCAGTTCATTCCCAGAGCGCAGCAGATGTTCAAGTCACCACGACAAGGAACCCCGAGAATGGAGGTAATAACCAAGTAAGTTATAATAATAATTTCAGGAACAATTCCAATACAAACGAGACATGTACTACCTGCCAACGGACTGGACATCGAACGGAAGAATGCTACCGAAACCACAACTGCCAGAGATGCGGCAGGAGAGGACACACCGAGAGGATATGCAGACAATCGGATAACAGAGCATGCTACAATTGTGGCCAGAAAGGACATCTCGCGAGAAGATGTAACATAAAAAGAGGACCAAATCAACAGGAACAACAACCAGATGAGAAATCCACAGATTAATGTGATGCAAGAGATAGACATGCTGCGAGAGACATTACAGAGAATGCCGATGGAATTGAGAGAAATGATGCAGCAGATACCGCCAATACGCAGCAACAGCGAATCAACGTAATGAGAAGTAATGAAGAAACGTATGAACAAAGAACAAAAGAATATCAACAACAACAACAAGCGGAATGGCAAAGATTACAAACAGAAGAAGCCCAAGAAATTCAACAGAGATGGGAAGATAGAAAACAAACTCCACGAAGAATCAATATGATGAGAATGGAACCCCAGGAGAAACCCACACTGCGGAGCAGTGTGTTGAGAACGAAGGGGGAGATGATGTCAACGAAAAGATAAACGAATTGAACAAAACGGAGAAATAGAAGCAATCAAAGAATTTGCAGGAAGAAGAGAAACAAAAACGTCGACAGCAAAAGGAAGTGAAATAGAGAAACCAGAGAAATTGAAAGCCAAGAAATAAAACAAGAGGAAATACCGGAAGAGCAAAACGAAAATCACTAATGTACGAAGTGGAATCACTCGCAAGAGAAGCAGTAATTCAAAATTAGATAACGCACTCGAAAGGAGTGAGCAGGAAGAAGCTCTAGAGCAGGAAAAAGACCAATTAAGGAAGAAGGAAGAGAATCTGAAACAAGAAAAGGACAATTAAATAAGAAAGAACTAATACAGAAATTAGACGAAGGACTAAAAGAATAAGAACAAGAACAAGTATTAGAACAGAAAAATAGAATTATTAGCAGAGAAAGCGCTATCGCGAGAATGGAGGAAGAGCAAAGATTAGAACTACAAAGAAACGAACAAGAAGCATCAGCGTTAAAGAAAAAGAAGGAAAGATGGTGTCAGAACCAATAATAACGAAAAATCGAATTCAGAGGGGTACTACTACAAAGGATAGACGGCAAGAATTAGAAAAGAGAACCCAAACTGGAACGAGGAACAAATCCGGAACAAACTAAAAGAAATATGGACTCCAAACAAAGGGCAACGAGTAATCCGGAGGAAAAAGAAACCCTCTAGTCAACATGTTAAAGACACAGACGAAACACGGATTGGAAGACGCAAGTGAATGGCAGCTGGGCAGGAGAGATTATTATCAGTCATGTGGAGAAACAAACCAAATAAAGACGAATCGAAATCAGAATAGAAGGAATGGAAATAAATGTCCCAGAGAAGAACGAATTAGAAATAATAAAAAAGTCAACGAGATAGTAGAAGAAGTTGGTAAAAATGAGATTGTTTATCAATCTAAAGAGTACAATACAACTTAACAGTAGAACAAATACGCGAAGGGGCTCAACAAGAACGGTATTGTTACAGCGTCATGGAAAACTAGAATTAAAAAGGATACCAAGAAAATCTAAAAGCATACGATGAAAAAGGAATATCAGGTAGTTATCGACATCCAGAGTATCCAAGACAAATCATAAGCAACAAGAGGTGAAAACCAAGCCACGATAGTGTAACAGAAAAGTTAGGAACCAGCTACAAAAACCGGACACTGTATACCCAGAGAAAATAAACCGAGAGGGTAATTTGGTTGATGCACTAAAATATGGCCAGATGGAATAAACGTGGTAACTTTTGATAACAGATGAAATCCGAGGAACGATAGCGGGAATATATGCCAAAAAATAAACCCAATGTATATTCAAGAAATACACCTGGATTAGAAGAAAGAAGACAAAAGATCATGAGACAAAATCAGATAAAATGACCGAACAGGCATAGACCAAGCAGAAATATATTAATAGATTATCAACTAACAAGGCCAATTTCCAATGAAAATGTTCGTAGAAGATGTAAGAGCCAGACATCAAATGAGATTTTGACAATGAAAGAACGACGAGTTGATAGCCAATAACGGAGAACATCAAAGGAGCATAACGAGAAGGAGACGAACCGATAAAATAGTGAAAGCCTAAGACGAAATCGAGCCCCGACTGTCAAATACAACGAATTATTTCGACGAATTACCTAGGAATTCATCCAACCATCATTAGGAGCAGGGACGAGTGAATGGTGAGGAGTGGTTATAATACCCCAACCGCCAGGAACCCGGAGAAACCTGCATATATGAACTAGTATATGGAAAACGGAACAGACTATAAACATAATAGCCATGGATGAACCAGAAAGGAAAAACACGAGAAAAAAGAGCACACAGATCAGAGAATTCAAGAGGAAATGAAGAGAAAATGGAATCGGATAAATCATATATCAAGATGTTGGCAGGCCAAAGTTGAACCGAAATTACAACCAGTAGACGACTCATGTGCGGCGACCCATGGAAATAGGTGACGTTGAATGCATGGAAATGGAATAACGGGTGAGAACAGAACCAAAATGGAGAAAATCATTCCAGGGAAGCACCAGAAGAGGTCGCCAACGAAGTAACTTTAGACTATATGAAGATGGTCCATATGAAACCTACCGGAAAAAATACCCGAAGGAAGCCCCACCGGAGGAGCGAGGAAATAAATGATCGAGCCCAGATTAGCACCCTTATACCTGAGACAATAGCGGCATGCGAAAAAGTAAAATCAGCGGAGAAAGAAAGATTACTAGTCTAACCAGCCATTCAGTTTTTACGGAAATCGGAAGGATATCGTATTGAAGTTGAGAATATATCCAAAACGGAGACGGGTGGCAAAAGGAAACATATTTATCTGTATTTTTTCTTTCTGCAAGAGGAGGTAACGACGGAAATACTAGGAATGCCCATTCAGAACAGGAAACCGTAATTCTTGATAGCCAAACCTGGACATGGGAAGAGACACAGCCGAAAACATTAGGGTGGAACCAGATCAAGGCAGTGAGTTCAGGAAACGCAGAACCACAGAAACGTAGCAGGGGAATGCCACAATTTTCTACTCAAGGAAATTCTAACAGGAGAAAACGTGCGCCATTTTTGTTGGAAAAATATGCGAGTAATATATCACAATCGAAGTGGAAACCGAAAAAGAGATGAAATTACGATTCAAGGGAAGAGATAGACCACGGAATTAACGTACTCGAGGAAGAAGACGAATTCCCGGATCAAGGTGGTAGCTTATCTACAGAATATGGACGACTCAGTGGAAGAGGACTGACAGACTAACCGGAAACTCAAATGAGAGAATTAGTACGATTATTAAGAGACCTTTGCGCAAAGAACCAAAGACGAACAGTTAAGACCTCGCAAAGTGGATAATTCGAGTCATTGCAACGAATAGAAACCTACGAATATACAAGTAAAAGACATCGAAACAGTATAGGAAAGAGTTTACGTATGGCACCCGGAACATTCAGAGATCATCAGAATAAGTGGGAAAACATGCAGAATGGCCAGCCGAAACAACAGAGAAATATAGTTAAAATCATGACACCAGATTTCGAACAATAGAAAAGGATTTCTTTCACAGCTAAGTAAGTGAAGTAAAAAGAGGATACCATTACGGAACTACCATTCCACTACAACATTGAGGACTATCTTTGGACGAGGATATCGAAATAGGAGTTCACCGTTCAATTTACTGGAAGAGTAAATGTCATTAACGTACGAAAATTAGCGGGGTTAGAGAACTTACAAAGAGAAATAAGAACGAAGACACAATAGGGCGACAGGAAAATCCTAAATACGCCGGAAGTTCCACCTGCAACTGATGGGAAGTAACATCGTACAAAAGGATGAACGAAAAAGGAAAAAATATTAAATGACCTAACGACATTGTAAACGAGGAGAACAGGAAAATCCAGAATCCAGAGATTATTCACCACAGAAACGAAAATGATTCGTACACGGACGATTTGGATGGCTTTGTATGCGCTCAAAAGCAACCAGCTGAAACGGGCAGAACCAGATACAGAAAGAAGGAAGAAAGAAAAGATAAGAGAAGACGCCAGATCAACAGGAGACAATGGATAATGGTAAAGACCGAGGGCTACACGTCAGGCGCGATCAACATACGAACAACCCAAACGTACGAGAAAACGGGGTACATGATGGAAAAGAAACAACGAGGACGACCAATCGGACAATACAGCAACCGAAAAAGAAAAGCAAGAACGATGCAAATGGATCAGCTAACAACGAAGCTTAAATAAACTCAGCACAAGTAACAAACAACTACAAAGAAACTGACTTGTCAAGAACAGGGAGCATAATGGATTATAGATTAATAGCCGATTGCTAGGTTTAGCGGAATCCAGAAATAAAGAGAACCTGAAACTAATAACATAGGGACAGAGGCGAAACAGCTTTGGGGCAGCATAACATTAATCAAAGATCATGCGATAAATTAAAGTACGGACCACAACCAAGGATCCAGAGGACTACTACTAATAATAAAACCACCTCACAAAACGATCCGACCGATTCCAAATAGATCTAGTGGAATCCTACCTGATGTATAACACCATAGCAATTACATAAACGAACACCGAAATATACCCAAATGCTACGAGTTTCGCAATAACAGACATCATTAGGAGGTAATCGACCATACATTTTAACTCAAGGCGGGTTGGTCAAGTTTTTTAAACTTGAGTAAGTGGGACGATCAATACGCTGATTGAAACGAAGTTAAGGAATTACTTGACGGAATTCGAACAACATAATCAACGCAAGTGATCGGAGAACAGCCAGAAAAGGAACTGACTGTCAATTATTCACAACAATAACTTTAATGGATGGATGTGCATAAAGGAGTGTGCGACCCTTTTGTTGTATACGACTGCGTATGTAAAATCGGCGACAAATATTCGCTAGGAACAGAGGAATGTAAAAGCGGCAAACCCCGGAAGATTACATAGAAACAGCGCTGTAGCGTGTCATATAATGATGTACCAAGAAGTTAGATTTCCTAAGAAAAAGAAATTCGAGATATGCACGGGGTTAACAAGGAAAAAGTAGCATTCCATTTGTGGACACCATTTCACATTCAACGATCATAGGAAACCGGAACAGAAACGACAGTAGTCACGGTAACACGAAGCGCTATTGGAGGGAAGGTTCAATGCCGGAATTATTAGTAGGCAGGGCGAATTCCAAGTAGCAGCGGAAGATGGACAATAAAACTACTAGATATATGCCGCAGAAGAAGATACGGCAGGGAGACGGTATGTGAAGGAGGATGAATCACTCTTACTCAAATCAATTAGTTAAAGGCGTAGTAAGTGATAGGAAAGTTACCAGGAAGTTAGAAAAAATTACCAAGGTACTTTGAATCCAGATACGCAAGCAATGAAAGTACCCCAATGCCTGCCCACAGACAGATTATGACGACGGGATGTCACATCGTATTTTAACGCGGATACCAGAGCTTGTCGACTCACCCTCCTCCATCTTGAAAGCGCATATTGATGAAGTACGGACAAGTACACCAGCGAAACCGGAACAAATTACTCAGAAGGAATGCAATTGGGAAGAATTGCCGAAGGACTCGGGAAAAATCGGAGAAAACTATACACTAATATCGGGATCCAGGCCACACACTGGGTAATTTTCACGACAGTACGATAGGAATTGAGATTTCATAAGAAGGACGAATGGTTAAGCAAATGCGACGGATGGTGTCAAGCACAAAACTTACAAAGGAATATTTTCGTGTGCACGATCAAACAATCTCAACATGCAAAGCCCAAATAGACCCAAAAGATGTGAAGCTTGTACCTTTATATGAAATACAAATGGATTTTCTATACACAGAGGCCTAGGCATCACAGAGAAAATATATATATTCTGACCTTGATAAAAGAAACGACTGTATATTGATAGAGAATATTAAAAATACCAGTTAGCTATGGCTATTACAAACCCCAGACAACGCAATTCATTTTACCGCTCCCAAGAAGGATATTTCGGAAGGATCGTAGGCGAAGTAATGTAACACGTCAAATTGCGAAAAAGACAATTGGCAAGATTACCAGAAATTCAACGATACCCCAGAGAAATGCATAAATGACTAGAAATAGTATACAAAAGGAAAATTCAGATTTGCCAACCAGTAACAGAATGATTAAACCAACCTAAGATTCGTACCGAACATGTTCAGCTGCAGTACGTATACGGACTTATTCGAACAGGAGACTGCGGAGTTGGGTTACAGTTCCAACCCGGTGATAGTAGCTCACCAAAAGTATTTGGACTCACGGATAATAGCAAGTGAGCGAAATTTAAACCGGTTAGACATATCACGAAGTTGGAATTTATTCAAAACAATAGACCTAGAACGTGCTCGGAACATCTACTATTTCAGCGCCAAGCAGGCAATATGTTATCAAATATTCGTGGACGATAACAGGAGGAAATAATACGGAGGAAACTGAACTACCGATTTTATTATCACCAGACCATTTCCAACATGCAACCAAAAATATGTTGAAACCTGTGGGGAAGTTCTTTAATATTGGACAAATAGATGGCAGGGTATTAGGGATTTATACTGATTTATCCATTGTGGAGTGATTCTACGCAATATGCTAGCTGCTTTGATATTAAGAGAAAGGAATAAATTGGAAATGGCAATAGGATTCTTACCTTCTTTAGCAAGAACAATGGTCTCATGACTTCGATATATTCATAGAATTAAAGAGATTATAGGAATTTTGACCAGAATGAAGGGCACCGCCGAAAGAGTTGGACGAAAATCAAAGCAATAATGAGGACTGAGCCGAAAGAACTAGAATTAAAAAAGACAGAAAACAAGCAATTGGGAGGGACGATGGTAGACTTTAAAAACGACAGCCAGTAGGCGATAACAGTTGATAACTATGACAACGCCAGTAGGAACACGATGTAAACAAGAAAAAAAATCCACAATGGGAGAGTCAGAAAACTAAAACTAAACGACAATCACTCTCCCCACCAGTATACGAATGTTTGAAATCAACGTCACAGTCGAGGAGAACTACCAATGCCAAAGCCAACAATCGTACGTAGCCTTATACCCCACACCATACGAACAATTGGGCGAGACTAATACCAAGAATAGCGGAAGATCGAAAGCGGTAGATCAAGATGTTGAAACGCGAACAATAGCTTGCTGACGAAACACCAGCAGGCCACGTTAACGATTACCATAGACATAACGGACTTCGAATAAAGGCAATGATTGACAGGGAGCAACATTTCGGCAATAGTGGACAAATCCCAGGAAAATTATGGCATGCATCGAAGAAACAAATATGGATTGTATAAACCTGCATTAAGGAATCTGTATCAGTCATTTGGGAAAATTTGGTCAATTAATAGAATACAAAGAACGTAAAATCAGCACTTACCTAGCAGTTTCATCAGAAAACTTAAGCGGCAGATTGTTTAATCGGAACAGACCTATTCCGGAATATTAAAAGAAAATAATATCGATCTAGGACAATGGAACTAAGAGACAAACCGGAGGATATGTTGATTAAAATCGGAAGTGAGATGCTCAGAAAAGTAATGTACCAGGACGTACCCAAATGATTTGCTACGTAAAAGTAAACGAAGAGGACCAGAGGCGAAATGATCTTTTGACTACCAACAAATTCGAGAAAGAAGGAGAATTACCACTAGCAGAGAATAGTTTATATATGACGGACAATTAGCGAAATCCCAATTAACATCACCCATTTCGATGAGAAGAATAAAATAATCCATTGGAGAATGAAGATTAGGGAATTATTTCCCATGATGGATAGTTGAACTGCAACGACGAAAACGAAGAAAAGGGGATTGGGAATTATGGTTAATCGATAGCAAAATTGTTTTAATGAGAAGAAAAAGGAACAACTACAAAACTGGTTAATGGAATTCAAGATATATTCCAGCATCTTGATCTAGATCTAGGCACAATCGGACGTAACACAACAATACGAATCCACTAATGGAATGATACGCCGATAACGTTCGACCATATCGATTGCAGAAGACCAGAAATCGGTCGCAGAAAAAGAAGTCCAAAAGATGTAGACGCCAGGGTAATTTGAAACGAGTGCTTCACCTGCAATTCCCAGTTAGTGGATGGTAAAGAAAAAGGCTGGACCCAGGAGATTCTGTATGCTATCGAACGACTCAATGCGTAATTGAAAAAGAGATACATACCACTGCCGATATAACGTAAGATACAAACATTTACCACGGAGCAGCCTACTTTACATCGTTAGACTTAAAAAGTGGATATTGGCAGATAAAAGTAAAGAAGAAGACTAGAGAGAAACTGCGTTTACAATAGGGAAAGACTTTATACAATTCAAGAATGCCTTTGGATTAACAACGCACCAGCTTCTTTTCAGAGGTGCATTTGAATTCGTGGACACATGGCATTAGCAATTATTGGTTACCATTGTTGATTTGCTGATCTATTCCAGCACTGTTCGAACACCATCTCAGGATATACGAAATGTATTTCATCCGGGACTGCGACAATGGAAACTTAAACTGAACCCCTCGAAATGCGATTGTGCCAAAGAGAAAGTACCTTTCTAGACACATAGTATCGGCAAAGAGGCAAGGAACCAAGCTCAAGGAACATCGAAAAGTATAAGAATGCCCATAACCAAACCGGTCACGCAAGTTACATGAAATTTTGGCTTTATGCGGATCTTATCGAAAGTTCATCAAAAATATGCAACCATCGCAAACATACAGAACTACAAGAAGATACCCCATTTCACATGGGAAAGGACAACTAGGCAGCATTCGAAACACCTCAGAGAAATTATATCAGACCATACTAGTGCACCCCGACTTCAAGAAGCCGTTCTTATTTAGCACCGATGCAAGCGGATACGCCTCAGGGAGGCAGGTCCTAGGCAATGGGATTGAGAGAAACGAGAACGAGTTATCGGATTTCACTACAGTCAGTAGGACATTCAAGAAGCATGAGGAGGAACTATTCGGTAACAGAAAGAGGGCATTGGCTATATCCAAGCAATTAAACACTTTAACTATGTTTTACTTGGGGTACGAGATATAATATTCACGGCACCAGATCACCAACCACTAGTTTGGTTAGGCAGCATAAAGAAGCCTCTAGTCGATATGAGTGGGCATGCAGCTGCAGGAATATTCACCTATATTAAATTTCAAGGCAGAAAGCCTAACGCGACGCCGACTGTATGTCAAGATTCATTGTTTGAAGGAATTGATGGACCGGACGTGAAGACGATCTGTATGAGTAATCGCAGGGATATCGATTCACGAAATTAAGATAACAGAAAGAGGATGATGAAACTAGACCGTAATCGCATTTTTAGAGAGCAACGACATGAAAATCTTCGACAACAATGTTAGATTAAAAGAGTATGGGGTAAACCTAAACTTAGGTCTACCTAAGAAAAGGGATGGTTACTACTGATGGTGGCCGAAACGACTTATGTGACTTTACGGAAAAAGCAGACTGAAAGAGGTTTATGCAATATCACGACGGGAACTAGAGAGGACATATGTCGCGAAGACGGAAGCAAGATACGTCAGAATTTACTGGCCAAATATTGAGAGATGTGAAAGAATGGATAAGGAACTGTTTAACATGCGCACCAGAAAAAGCACAGAAGTACCTGAGGCAACCACTAAAACCAATGCAATCCGCCCAGGAAACCAATGACGATAGATCGCATGGACGTAGTAGGACCATTACCAGAAACCAACAATGGGAAATTATTATTAGTAATCACGGAATTATACTTTACAAATTCCCGGAACATCGCAATTCCCAGATCGATAAGCCAGACAGTTGCTGAATATGTATAAGAATTATGTTGTAGGGTATGGAACGCCAAAGCAGTCCTACGGACACAGGAAAAATTCATGAGCGAAATACTGGGAAGCTAACAATTATTTCAGAATTGCGAAACTAAGGACTTGCGTATCACCCACAAACCCAACGTACAAACGGATGAGATTCAACGGTTCTATAGAAATGATGTCCAATTACGTGAGCAAGCTATCGAAAGACTGGGGTAAATATATAAGACCTATGCCTCATGGCCGTTATCGCTGTCATACATTCGGCACAAAAAAATGAGGTCCTTTCAAACTAATGTACCGCAGAGAAAGATGCAAATGCCGATTTGATTTTGATACAACACCAATATGCAATATATGGAAATTGACGATTACGTAACAGGATTCTAAAGAACGAAATGCAAGAAGTATGGGCCGGCCAGGCATGAATATTTCGATTTAACCAGAAGCTACAAGGACTTACACGTCAAAACGAGATGTCGCGGAACATAACTTTAAAGTAGGGAGACTGGGTCTAATGCACCCAGAATTATTCCAGGAGTAGCTAGAATTACAGTAGAAGCGGCAAAGGACCATATGAAATAATGTACGTAAATGAAAACACCGACGGGTCAATTAGTCACCCCGCTACGAGACCTTATATACGTAAATGTAGTAGATGTAAAGCGATCCCAAAAACACTAACCAAAGAACCGAAATCGAGGTTTGAGACCCAGACCAAAACTCAGCAACTAGTATAAACGGGCTTACGTTAAGTCGAAAACAGGAACCATAACGAACACCAGCGAATCGAAGGAGAACGCAACAAGGACGAATCAAAAAACATTGGGACCAACAAGATAATTGTAGACAAGATGGACATATAGGTCAGTAATGAGAGAAATATGCCCCGAATGGGCCGAGGGGAAAGGGGATGAGAATAATAAATAACGCGGAGGTGCAATAGGAGTATGCAAGGAGCCGAAGTCCACGCAGAAATGAAACTGCATAAAGAAAATTACCGATTGATATTGTTCACCATGGAACAGACGTAGAAGGAAACGTTACATTACACTTTGCGGTACAACAGATAATACCAAAAAGAACATTAGTATTCATCCGATTCATGGGAATGCGGACCCAACATCCAGCATAAAAACGAGGACGGACAACCCGTATGTTAGCAACAGCAGCAGATGCCTACAACCATTTTGGAGAGAGTTACTGGAGACCGGATCACATTTAAGAAAAAGATAACGGAGAAAACAATCGTACTGCAATATGCACTAAAATCAAGACAAAAACAAGTTGCGGTAAATTCATCTAACATGCGACCAATATAGAAAGAGAATGATGGGAAAAATATCCAAACCACTTTGGAGCCATCGACGGCCAAAACAGACTAGAGCGCAGGCCGTTTAATGAGTGGGACTACAGAGAATTCACCATTGATGAGTTTGATTAAACCATATAGTTTCGAAATAGAACATTTATTTAAGAGACATATTGGCCTACTTATCCTTTCCGAAGACAAATAAAGGCAAATGTTAATGGGAAAGACTAAATTTTACCAAACCATAGAAGCAACGCGAATCGGTGAAGGAAGACCTATTAACATAATACACAAGTGGACCGAAACAGATAGAATCTTCAAAGGACAACCAAGAAATAAAGAATATGGTATGACTTAAGGCCAGGATAATAAGGGTCTATAAGAATAATCGAAGCAATAAATGTCGGGACGACATTTTAACGAAGACCCCGGGAACAAAGATATGACGGCAAATGAGGAACAGATAACAGACCAGATATGAACAAATTACGCACGACAACTTTCACCAGTAACAAAACCAAGAATACCCGCAAAGAAAACAGAAAACAGAAGGAACAGAAAACAGAAGCAACAGCGAGGAAACAAAACGAAGACAACCATACCATGTAAAAGCCTACAACGGTCAAAGGAAATCAAACCGACATCCCTATACAGAACTATGATTTACTTAATTCACATCAATCAGTTGACCGAAGCCTATAGGTCCAAAGAGAGTTGACATTCATTTATTACGCTACCAATTAGACCGCAAGGAACTCACAAGCCAAGGAATATGCTTCATATTGGCAGAGAAGACCAGTATAAGTGTTAATTTGGATCATAGAAAAGCAGGCGCCATAGATATACAGTCCAGGATCCCCATCTTGCTGGATTCGCAAGGATTATATGCAAGTACGGAAAAGGAAGACAGAGGTATAAAATTCAAGTGATCCAGGAATGGTCATTTACGGTGACAACGTGGGAACTAAAGATTAAAACAAATATGTGTACGGGACATTTAGTCACCAATTGTTGGGGAGGAACATGAAGAAGTGGACAAAATGCTGCATTGGGAAAACCTAAAAGGCGACACAAGATAATCGTATGTTGCGGAGAGTACAGAACATAACCTTACAATAACAGACACTGAAAGAAAGAGTATAACAGAAAAAGAAATTCCAAAGGAAAACGCCATACAAACGGCAAGAGCCAAGAGAATAAAAATAATTAGTATAAGTAGAACAAAGCCCAACAAAGGAAGAAGAGGTAATAGTCGAAAATAGGGACAAAGAACCCATCACAAGAATCTGTATATACGAAGCTAACAAAAACGGAATAGTCAACAACCGAATACAATGCAAGACGTACAAAGAAGGAAAGGATCAGAAATATCGCATCCCAACAAAAAGAAAATCGGAAATACGAGGTACACATACGAAAAGGAGGAAATATCTTCTGGAAGACAGTAACAAGAAAACCACAAAACTAGCTTCGACAAACCAGCCAGAGGAAACAAAAAAAGAACTACAAGGATAACGCCAGAAATAAGGCACGGACGACGTCACCTATCAATAAGAAGTACTACAACTCCAGAAATCATTGAAAAAGGCACAGCAAATAATAGAAACAACCACCGCAACAAAGACAACGACAACAAAAATCGAGGAAACCACCTACGTAGTCAAAATGATTTGGATAACAAGCGCAGTAGCAAGCGTCATAATAATACTGATAATAACCCAACTAGCAAGAACCACTAACAAGTGTAAACGAAAGCCGAAAAGGAAAAGGTTATGGCCAGCAGTGGAGAAATTCAATTACGATATCGAGATACAAGGTAATACAGAAGAAGCGGACGAAATAACGGCCTTAGAACGTAACCAGCCAAGTGGTATCTGGATGAAAGAACTACATTTATAGGATATCACAGATTGGTCAAACGAATTCGACGTGGTATAACTGGACAAAGAGAAGGTACGGGGTATATCCGGACATACGTGATAGAGCCCCTGGAGCGAATGGGTATAAAGCGGAAGGAAACTGTTATAGTTGTAGAATATTAATAGGGTTTAGTTGTAGGTATTATTGTATATAGGTGTATTAAATACAGTTAAAGCCCAGAATAATATACGGTCAAAGAGATAAGCGTGTCAAATTTTAACAAGGGTTCAAATTAAGAGATGGGGACCGGGGAGTAACGTTTACAGACGTACAGCGGATCACCACTTCGTTAGGAAACATGCGCAGTTCACACCGCAATGTACCCATTTGCATAATTGGGGCTAGATAGGGGGATTACCAGATCGGAATAGAAACAGTTATGGAGACAGCATGCAACTAATGACCGGATAACCAACCAACGCCCAAGGCACAATTGGAAAAACACCATATTGGTCTCGGAAGTGTAAATCGAGGTTGTACACCAAAGCATTCGCAGATAGAGACCAACAACGAACATACTGCAACTTCAAGAATGAAGAACAATTGATATCATAGTTAGATGGCAAGCGAATGATTACGAGGTTTAGAGGTAATAAAGCAGGTATGACCCAGCAGTTGGTCGAATGGATAGCAACTAATTGCCGAATTCACCCCGGAACCGATTCAACAGCGACTAAAATAGGATCGTTGTAAATGTTAAATAAATAGATAACAAACAAACAAAAGATGTAAATACCTAGAAATTTATTGTTAAGATTGCAGCAATCACCGAAAAAATGAGGAAACGAGATCCATCTGATCATGAGACAGTAATGAAAGACGAGGAATTAAATATTGGACGAACCTGAAGAAAGAATTGAATGCTGTAGCATGTAAAGGACTAATTTGATGGATGCAAGACAGACGGAGGATGCGGATGCCAGATATTGGCACAGAGGTGTTACAACCAGAGCTTAATAGAATAAAAATATTAAAATGACCCCGGATGCGCACGAATTCGAAGGAGGACAGACGATTCCTACAATACTAGATAAAGCCACAAACAAGGAGATACCAGCCTGAAAGTTCAATGCAAAACTATAAGAATGTTGAAATGTGGAAGGATTCTTGGGGATGAAATCATTAAAGGAGTGCGAATTAGGACGATCCATGCGGGAAATGTCAAGCCAAGTAATAAGAAAGAATGAGAAGGTACATGAGAATCGTGCATTTATGAGAGACGAAAATGCGAATTCTGTGGACACCGCAAATGGATTCAATAGAACAGGACATCGAACCAAGAAGAACGAATATGCGAAGCATACGAAGGGTATGTACTAACCGACTTGTATAAGAAGACAAAGTTAAACTGAGCACATTGGAACGATGTTACCACAGGCAATTAAATGTCCATTCTAGGAACTACTTCAACTGCCACCAACTACAATCGCGAATGCAGCATTGGCGGACAACAGTTTATCGAATATGGAGATTCATACGAGAACGATAGGAACTATCGATGGGAAGTACAAACCTACGGCGGATTAGATTTCCCAAAGCCTTGGACTAAGGAAAATTACTAGAGTCCAGACAGAACTTTCGAAAAACTAAAGATCTACACCTAGAAAATGGCAGAATGGAGGTAAGATCCAACAATATTCATCATTATACAAGGACTCGAAACCAGCCCGTGCCAGAAATTACGACACACCCTTTATTATGGAGGATACAGGTTCACGGAGAATTACAAAGAGCAAAGATGGAACAGCGAGCGTCCTAGATAGATCCCCGATGTTATTAGTTGGAAGAATGGATACAAATTGGGGTATTGATCTATTCTCCAAATGGGGCATGGAATGCAACAGGCACCCACATCTTGTTTTCGTTAGTGTAGGAAGGGGTATATGGACGAACTTTAACATGGCCTTTCCGCAGTATTATGATTTAACAATGATTAGGACGAGGAGGGAACATTTCGCATCAATCAGAGCAGGAACGGACCGCAATCGGAAGACCAACAACTGCCTGGAATACGGCGTAGGCACTCCCATTCTTCTACTCAACCGCCTTAAGAGGGGATGAAGGATTCATCGAGGGGACAGTTTTTATTATAAATTGGAAGTAGGAAAAGCGGATAGACGTTGTAAGGGGAAAAGTAAAATGAAATAAATGTAAATAAAAGTTTATAAACCAGATAAAAATGATGATAATCAAAAATCAGAAACTAATTCAAAATAATACGCGTTTTAACTTAGATGGCAGCGGAAACAGTGACAGGAAAATGGATTAGAGTTAGAGATGGATCGAATCACTGTCAAAAAAATACGGAGAAAACGAAGAAGAGGAGAGAACCATTATTAAACTCGACAGCAGTGGCACATTACGAATACATGTAGAGGAATATCAACACTCATGAAGAATATTTCCGGTATGACAGTAGAACGAAGTTGAAATGGGACAGATTACTTTAACATTCAAAGATAATTAAGTATTTTCACCGATCAACAAACAGAGAAATGGCCGCACAAGGATTTTATTTCACAGGAACATAAAATTCCGTGAGAGTTACTTGGCATTTTTGCAGAGGACAGTCGAAGGGAAAAGTAGAGACGGCACTGAATCGAGAGAATTCCCAAGTGATTCAGTTACTAACACATGAACGTAGGGAAACCAACCAAAGACAACTCAAAGGGATCAAGGATTGGAATAGATAAGATGAAAGGAGGGAAAAGAAATCAACGATAATCAGCAATTTTGGAGGACCCAACCGAATAGGGTGGAGGAGAAATTAGAGAACTTTCGAAGAAAGGAATAAACAACCTTCAAAGGAACCACAGAGCAGAAGTATTTGCCGCCAAGGGATATTGTCAAATGGCACGAGGAATATGTGCGAAGGATGTAAGATCAACAACCATGCCGACCAACGTAGAATTGAACCAAAGGAAATGCATATATAAGAAGGACAGATCAAAGGCGTGAGTTCATCGCGGACCAGCACTGAAGAATATACTAGATCAAACGAAAAGCCAGACATTATGCTATTATCAGGAGGTGAACACAAACAATGAGAAAATATCGGCGAAAGATTACTACCAATCTAGAATGGTATGACTCGGACACAGGGCAATATCGGCTATCAAACGATATCAGAAAATCAAAAGAAAACCTCGAAAAATCAATAATAAAGGAAGCTATATTAGATCCACCCTGTAATGTAACGTGTTGGCAGAAACACGTCGAGATAGTATATACACCCTGTGGGACACAGGTTAATGCGAGAGCATTGGGTCCAGAGTTAACTTGCCCAGTGTGTTAGAAAGCATTCAGCAGACGGAATCAAGGGATTCCGGTTTGCTGACCAGTTATAAGGAGAAACACGGACAATGTTAAAACGGTGTAATGAAGGGGTTATAATGTAAATGTAGATAAACAGTTACCAAATATTAACGAACCTAAGATATGATATAAAAGAAAGAGTATCAAGTTATTATTTAGAACAGACAAGTCAGACGAATATTACGCAACCAATAACGGAAACGAATCAGAAAAAGGAAAATCCAGAACAACTTCAGATATCTACAGAGTCAGCTAAAAAAGGCAAAGGGAAGAAGCCGAACATGCAACGAAGGACGATGCAATGTAAAAAAGATGTTAATAGAAGTAGAGGGAATAATGAAGAAACATTAAAACAACAATGATGAGAGGAAGTGGGTAACAGATGGAACGTCGAATAGTGTTACCACAGGGAAAGAGGAACCTTATAAAGAACGAGAAGAAGATACTGATGAGGAATTTATTCAGAATCGACGAGAATCAAATCAAAGAAAAGAAATCAGGCATTAGAACAAGACACGGTACCAAAACGAATAGGATGAGAACTCCAGAAATATAAAAGATAAGAGCGAGAGAGAACAGGAATGCAAACGAGGAGAAGAAATGTGTAAAATTCTTAACCGACAACCAAAGAAGAATTGGAACAATTACGAACCATATTTGGTTGGAAAGAACATAAGAGAACGGCATGGAACAAGCCAGGAATGGGCAACGGCAGCGTTATACTGGAACAATTGGCATGAGGACAAAGAACGATCAGAATAGTGGGAATCTCGCAAGACACTACGGCACAATGATGAAGAGGAAGATCGGACAAGAACTCCAGAAAGTGGGAAAAAGCAACAGATTAGAGGTCAAGTACAACATAGAAACCAGGACCAAACCTCAGCGATGAGATGACCAAAAGCGATAGACAAGAGAATGATATTCAACTACAGAACAAGCAAAGATGGAGAGAAAATAGTCGACTGCTAAAGATCGAAAACCTCGAACAATGGACATTACAGAACAGTCACGATATATGGCACAACCGAATGAAGGAGTGTTGTAGGACAAGAGAGGTTCTAAACAGGCAGAACAGATTAAAAACACAGAGCCAAGAATGGATCAATACGAGTTAAGAGTGCGAAGAACTGCGAGGACAAAAGAGAAATTGAGTTACTCCAAAGAATTATTAAAAATGAAGAGTGGGAACTATGGGACGGATGAAGACAAACAAACGATTTAAAGAAATGAGGACAGTCCGAAATGGAATTCGAGAACGTATGGGGAGAAGGTTCAATGAGAAGGTTCAGAAATGATCGAAAGGGATTACGGAGAGAGATTAGAGAAACGAAACACAGGACATTAATTGAGCACAAAAATCAGACTAGACAGATCGAAAGCAGGAAATAAAAATAGCAATGAACTACCGGAAGGCCCCAACAAGATTGTAATGGCACATCGAGGCGTAGTAGTATAAAGGGATTCATTACGACCCAGTTCGAGATAACGAACATTTGAGAAGAGACAGTGAAGCAGAGATCGAGTAATAAATAAAGGCTACGAGGAAAACGAACAAATCTAAAGACAGGAAATTCGAGAACTAAAGCATTAGGATTTTACTCACCTCTGAGTGCGAGTAGAGGAACTACGGGAATGTATATTACCTCACCTTTTGTTAGATGAGGGAATACAACTTACACGCGCTGGAGAGAAGTGTCAGTTGCAACAGACACCAATTTTATTGATGCCATTATTTCAACGGAATGTTACCAGTCCACCGAACCAGAGAGGGATTTTGGCGGAACGGAGAAACGACGTTATAGAGGGAAAAAGGAAGTTAGTAAAAGTTGTATAAGATAGAAAAATTAAAATAATAAAACAATAATGTTAGCTAATTAATGTTCTTTAGTATGAAGTCAACGAAGCAGATTTCAAAGATCAAGAAGGACACATGTACGATTTGATAAATATCCAACAACCCCTATCCAAATTGTACAGCCATTGACAAGACCACTAGAATATTACAGTAAAGGTGCGAGAAAGGAAGAAAGAGTGGGAGAGGAAAAGTAGATGAGCGAGAAAAGAGTAGCGGGAGTTAAGGACAACACCTGATCCAGACAGAAAACAGTAACACGTAACCGAGGAATAACACGAAAGGAGAAGTAACGAGAAGGAAGAAATGATACCTGAAAGCGAGAGTTAGCGGGATTAAAACCAAGTTTATTTCTCGAAGATTTGGAAACGGAAGCGAGATGAGAAAAGCAGAAAGCGAACACAATACCTATCAGTTGGAAGAACCTGTTAACAAAGCAAGGGAAATTTAACGAACCAACCAACAAGCCAAGAGGAAATCGAGACGTTAAAGGGAAAGCTACGAAACAAACAGAAAACAAGAACAGAAACTAGTAAATGAGCTACAAATTTAAATGCGAGGAAGAAAACAGAGGACTGAGGAACCTAGGTTCCTAAACCACAACAAGATACTCAATAAACAAGAACTAAAGATGATTCCACAACTGACAGAGCGATGTAAGACACAATATTGTAATGAGATTTCGAGCAGGCGAGAGGATGTATATGCACTTCCACCCGGTCGTGAGCAGGGAGATACGAGATCTAAAGGCCGCAAATCTTTACTGTATATAGACAAACATGTTAATAATCTTCAATTAACCAATGTTAATGAATGAGAACTGAAGCAATATAACAGAAACTGTATATGATTTGTGTGGTACCAATGAAAGCTATGTTGTACCCGAACCCCTTAGATACATGCGGAAATCTCCCCATTCCGAAAAGAAGATAGTACGTGTGCAAGGCTACAAGGAAATATGTTGAAACCAAAGAGCTAAGAATGCAAACAATTAACCCTACAATGTGATCAATGCCCATTAAAAGAAGCAAGATGCACGACTAATGGAGACAAGTATGAGGACAAATGATAAAACCTTATTCGATAAAAGACGAGAGGTCTGAAATAGAACCGAAAACCTGGTTATGAGGAATCCTAGATCCTATATCGCAGAAAAATCAAAGATCATTGAAACGATCCAGAAGATAATTAAGCAATGGCAGAAATCCTAAGAGATTGTCCGATTCAATCAAAGACAGTCACCAATAAATTCTCAACGTATAAATCAAGCCTAACGACACTTAAATTCAAATTCTTAATGAATTCGTCTAATCTAAAGACTTAGTCATTGATATGTTGTCTTATTAACTGCCTGGAATGATCAATCACCAGCAGAACCTCAACTCAGAAAACCAGATTAACCAGTCAAATTCGTAATCCCAAAAGAGGCAAGAATTGAAGACTCTTGTTATATATCGTAATGCGCAATCCAACCAACAGAGAAGATATCACTTGAAGCAGAAACACGCATTTCAAGACAATTCGCGATTCATTTGAGACTAAATTTTTGATATCACTGATAATGTGTATTACGTAACTAAATACTGAAATGATTTGACTTCAATTTTGATTTTTATATAGTAGTACCTATCGGTCCATCTTGTATCTTGAATTATTGCATACGGTAGAACTTTTATTATTGTGGGTTCTTGAGGTCACGCCAGATAGCTCGGACCATTAATGTATAAAATGATTTTATTATTGACATTGCGGGACGCAATTTTATGGGGCCCCGAGTGTTTTATGTTGGGCGTACAAGATTTGTTTAATGGATTGGAAACGCACGCAAACAACACGCACTTTTAATCGGACCCTAACATCTAATAAAACCTAAATGCGAGAAACACAATATTGTTAACATATAAAGAACATAAATTAATTAAATATTACAAGCACCAAGATACGCACGAGTTGCATAGATATAACTTGATAACAAAGATTTGACCGAAAAAGTTGAATTTACGAAAATTAAAGAGTTCATGTAAGCGACAAAATTATATTTTTATCAGAAATGATTGAAACGTAAAATTAATGAGTATTGTAAAGGAATCAAAATTATATAGAAATTAATTAGAACATATGGCAGGTTTCAAATTTTGTTTTAACGCTAAAATAACCGCAGAGGTTGCGGTTACAGACAGGTATACTTACCAATCCATTTTTCACAAGTTTTATGCCAAAAAATTACTTTTCACTCATGTTGACAATTACTTGTCAGCCATTCAAGGGAGCAACTCTCGGTATGTTTTTCATGTCCTGCGAATCAAGTATTTTATGTAGCTCTACTTGTCGTATGTGTGGACTTTTGGATCGTATTGTTATATGATGAAAACTAATGACGAGGCTTGATGAATGGTTTTAACAATATATGTAATTTATGGAAAAAATGAAATTTTTCGTGATGAGTCGAAATTTTTCTGGCCACAGCACACATCACACAAGAGTAAATCACAAATACTAGTCAACTGTGTAAGTGCGGGTTTCTCGCTGTGTGTGCCCTGTGGGAGAGCTCTGTCGTTGCGTACGAGGATCTCGAACGTAGAACTTTCTTACCGTATAGGTGGCCGTGGAGATTTGAGAGTAGACTTTTGGCTAGATCTCTTTCACCCAATCTCCCATAATCTGACCTAAATATTTATACACATCGGCAAAATTTGATACCACGGTGTGTGGGCACTCGTAAATTCTATATAACCAGAAGCTTAGGACAAATTAAGGTCGGGTGTGGGGACTTGAACGTGCGATGAGTAAATTTAATAACTATGGAAATTAATTATTTAGGTAATTTTGACCCTATAATATTAATAGACGTGTCGTAAATAAATTAATTCAAATTAAAATTATGAAATAATAACTAAATTTGTGCCAGAACATTATACGAGAGACTTTTGCAACGTAACCGAATCGTGAATAATTAAATAAATGATCAAAATTAGTACTCACGTAATGAATCAAGAAGAAAAATTAGTATTTAATTTGTTTAAAGTATCTCCGGATTCTAATCTAAGTTGTGAATGACTTAT